>VXBA01005933.1:188602-212254 GCA_013399895.1 Serilophus lunatus
CTGGGTGGGCACCACAGGGTGGGCACTGCAGGATGGGCACCGCAGGGTGGGCACCACAGGGTGGGCACCGCAGGGTGGGCACTGCAGCGCTGCACCGGGCTCACCATCGGCAGAGGGACCAGGAATCCCCCCAGCAAAGCCTGAGGAGGGGCACTGCTGGGCAGGGACAGGGCGCTGCCAAGAGCCCTCGGAGCCCTCGGGCCCCAGCCCAGGGGGATCCCGGCGGGTCGGTCCCAGCACTGCCCCCGCGGGCTCCTGAGTGTGGGGCAAGGGGGGCCCCTCTGCCTGTGCAGAAGGGCTTGTGAGCCCCCCAGCCCCCCCGAGCTGGTCAGCAGCCAGCTGGGCTCAAACAGGAGCTGGTCTAAGCTGGTGTGGCCAGCAGGAAAGGGGGGGATCCCCCCCTGCTCTGCCCTCCCGAGACCCCACCCGCAATACTGCAGCCAGGGCTGGGGCCCCAGCACGGAGAAGAGCCCTTGCAGAGCATGAAGGGGCTCCAGGAGAGCTGGAGAGGGACTGGGGACAGGGGCTGGAGGGACAGGACCCAGGGAATGGCTTCCCAGTGCCAGAGGGCAGAAGAGATGGGATCTGGAGAAGGGATTCCTGGCTGGGAGGGTGGATGGCCACAGATCTTTAAGACCAAGGCGCCCTTGTGATCACAGGGCATCATCCCCCCACCTGTAGAACTGCAGCCATGCACTGGTTTCTGCTGGGAGCTGGTACCTGCTGGCAGAACCACGATGTGCCCCTGAGAGTTTGTCACCAGCTGGGTAAGGGGTGGGCAGCCCTCAGCTCCACAGGGCTCCCTGCAGGGCTCTGGGAGGGCAGCTGACAGTGCCTGTACTTCTTGTTGTGCAAAGGAGGCAATTTTGGGTACTTTTGCCAAAGTTTGCTTTCTGGAGTTTGGTCAGAGTCCCAGGCTTCTTCAAACAGCAGCAGGGCCAGGGCAGCTATTTTCCATCTGTCTCTGGCTGCCTTTCCTCCCGAGGGTGGATGATGCTGGTGTGGTCTGTGCACTTTGCCTCGTCTGGATGAGAGTCTGCACCAGGCTCCCTCAAAGTCACTGCAGAGAACAAGGCTGCAACAGAACATGGAGCCTTTTTTACCTCCTGAGCACATCCAGATGAGCTCTGGGACCCCCAGGTAGAACACACAGCCCCTGGTACAGGGTGCCCAGAGAAGCTGTGGCTGCCCCTGGATCCCTGGGAGTGTCCCAGGGCAGGTTGGAGCCCCCTGGGACAGTGGGAGGTGTCCCTGCCCAGGGCAGGGGTGGGATGGATGGGATTTAAGGTCCTTCCAACCCAAACCATGCCATGATTCTCTGGTTTATTTTACTTACCCCAGTGAGTATCAGAGCTATGCCATGGTGGATCCACATTTATTTAGCCCCTCTTGCCTCTGCATCTGCTCATTTCTCTATCCCTCAGCTCCTAAGATCCCAATCACACCTTCTGAAGCCAGTGGGAGTCAGGGAAGCTCATCAGAGATGCCATGAGGCAGCAGGTAAATAATTTACCTGTTGGACAAAGTCCCTGTGCCTCTTTTGCACTGGTGAAGAGCAGCATTGCCCAGGCTCACCCCACAGACAGTGGCAAAGCTCCCATCAGGGATTCCCTGAGAGGCTGCTGAGGGAGCAGCACAAGTCAGCCTGTGCCAGCAATGCTTGAGCTTTAAGGCAAATTAATTTCCTTATCAGTTTGCAATTAGCCAGAAAAGAGCTTCAGGCCTCACCTCTGCAGCTCCAAAGCTGCTCATTGTCCAAGAGTGGCCCTTTAGCCCCCACCTCCTGATTTCAGTTCCCACCAGGATCCAAGGTCCCTCCTGCCTCCTCCTCTCTTCCAGGATTCCCTTCACTCCTCACCTGAGTGTGGACCTCAGGAGTAACCTGCTCAAACCCCTCACTGAGAGCTCCAGCCCCCAAGGGACAGACCCTGGGCACGGATCCAGCCCCTTGCTCTGCCCAGGATGCTGAGCACAGCCTGGGAAGCTGCTGCCTGGGGATCACATACTGATAGACAGAGACAATACAATTATTATTAGAGATAATATATAATTATTATTAGAGATAAGGAACACAACCCAGCCCTTTATATCAGGAGCCTGACAGCCCAGGTTTTGCCTCCCTGTGCCCCAGAGGCTCAGAGCTCCTGAAATCCCAGACCTGGGGGTCCCTCCAGGCTCCTGTGCCCCAGGTCATGGGGCAGGGGACCCACAGACCCTGGCAAACACTGCAGACCCTCCAGAAACTGGCACCCAGGGCTTTTGGGCCCAAGGTGATGGGAGTTACACTGGAATGGTTTCACAGTTCCCAGAACTCCTCGTGGCAAAGAAATGCCTGTTTCCCTTTGATCCAAAAACGAGGGAATCTGAGGAGCCACTGAAGTCAAATCACTCCTGGAACGAGTTTCTGTTTTCCACAGGGTGCCTTGGCTTAGGAAATGGTGGGTCCTACTCCAGCAGCTTCTTTTTCCCTGGAAAAGTAGGAATTTTGGTTCAGCTGAGCTCCTGTATCCCCACGTCAGAGAGAACCAACCCATGAGAGCTCCTGCAGTGTTCCAATGCCCACAAACGCCCCAGAACACTTCACGCCAATGGTGGGACAGGAAAATCCTTGATTCCCTGACACCTTGGGATGCATCCAGCCTGGCCTTGGGCACTGCCAGGGATCCAGGGGCAGCCACAGCTTCTCTGCCCACCCTGTGCCAGGGCCAGGAATTCCTCCTGTACATCCAACTCAAATCTCCTCCCTGTCAGCTCAATTAGACAAAACTCTGCTCAGCTCTCTGGTACTGAAAAAACAGAGACAAAAAGAGAAGAAAGAGTGTTCCTGAGTCATGTGAGTAAATGTGTGCTTGGATTTTCACTGGAATCACAAGGACCACAAATCCTTTGCCCCCAGAAGCACAGACAGCTTCTGCAGGACTTGCCTGGGAGCCCAAGGGCAGCCCCTGGTTCCATGGGAGGACAGACCTGAGCTGCCATGAGAGGGCACAAGCAGAAAGGTGATCCTGGAGGGTGTAAGAGGAATGGGGGAATGGATGGGCCCAGGGGAGAAAACAGTTCCAGGCTCAGCTGCTCCAAAAAAAAAAGGCAACTGCACTCACAAACTTCCTCCAGCTTGGCATGGGATGGAGGTGTCATGGACAAGTGGCACACCCCGATTGTTCCTGGCCAGGAGCAACAGTTGAGCTCCTTTTGCTCAAACCCCACCTTATCCCACACATTCTGCTTTCCACCAGGACCTGCCTTTTCCTCCCTGTTGTGGTGCCCATAAATACACAACAAGGGCTTTACAAGCATCCAGACACTGACCTGGCAAAGGGACAGGAGGCAGGTCACACACTTGGAATTAGACTCATCCGAGCCATGGTCAGCAAGAGAAACACTTTTATTCCTTTCAAGAATCAAATCCTGCAGGAAATGGGGATGTGGCACCTTCCCACCTGCAGAGAAGGAAGGGAGAGTCACAGGCCTGTTGCAGGGGTAGAAGGAGGTGGAAGAGTTGATAAAAAGAAGGAAACCCGATTTCCAGAGGGCAGGTGTTACAGCTGTGCACAAGATGGGCCAGATGTGAGGATCTCAGTGTCACTCCCAGCGTGGCTGTGCTTGCCTCAGTGCCTGTCCTGTCCCCAGCAGGGATGGTCCCTGCCAGGCAGGGAGATGTGGGATCCCTGTGCCCTCCCTGTCCAAGCAGGGGCTGCACCACCCCACCCACCTCAACTCAGAAGCCTTTTAACAAAGGGTTTCAGCAGCCTCTGTCACTCCTCAGGGGCAGTTCTGCTCCCAGCAGGACTCTCCCAATCCCTTCCTCAGGGCTGCCACCCCCCATGAGGCCCCTGTGCCTCCAGCCTTTGACCTGGTGCTTGCTGCAGGCGAAAAGACCATTCCCTGCAGAAGATGTGTACGTGCAGGTGCTGCTGCCCCTCGGCCACCCCTCCAGTCCCCCGTGGCAGCAGTTGCTGCTCTCTGTGGACCCTCCTCCCGGGCTGGTAACTTTATCCCAGTAGGGAATTCTCTGCCTTCCTGCTCCTGCAGAACAGGCTGAGCTATTCCTGAGGTCGTGGCCCAGACCTGTGTCTCCACGATGAACTTTGACTGGGGTCATGCATTTAGTTTTCAGTGTGTCTGGGGCTGAATGGACACCACACTGACCCCTGCCAAAGGAGCCCGAGCTGGAAACGCTGCCCCCAGTAATTAATAGTCCCTCGTCCTGCTCCTCAGAGTGGCCAGTGAAGGCAGCAGATGTGGGGAGCAGCCAGGGCAGATGGCCTGGAGCCTTGTCCTGCTCACCAGTTGGGTGTCACCAAGGGCAAGGGCCCTCCTTCAAACGTGCTTCCAGCTTCTCTCCTTATGCACAAAATAAAACCACCAAGCTGATGATTATTCTCCCAGTTCCTGCTCCAAGGGAGAGGGAAGGCACAGGCTGCACTGCATCTGGATCAGCATTCCATGAAATCCAGGAGACAAAATATGGGCCATGACAGCATTGTAACATAAAGAGGCCAAACGTTTTCCCAAACCCGTTGAATTCCATGGGAAGGAGAAGCAAGCTGGGATGGCTGGCTCCTGCCTGCAGGGGGGAAGAGAAAGGAGGCAGCTCCAGGTAGCAACAGTCCCCAGGGCATTTCCTCCTTCCATCCTGTGCTCACCTGTGGATTTAAAAGGTCATAAAAATCTGGGGGCTATTTTTCTCCTTCAGAAATTCTTTTCAATCAGAACAGTCCCTGGAAATGAGGACAGAAGCAAGGATGAGCTAAAAATCTAAAACCTCCCACCTAAAACCAAAACCTGGGAGCCTTTGCTCTGCAGATCTAGAGATCCAGAGAAGCTGTGGCTGCCCCTGGATCCCTGGGAGTGTCCAAGGGCAGGTTGGGATCCCTGGGACAGTGGGAGGTGTCCCTGCCCAGGGCAGGGCTGGGATGGATGGGATCGAAGGTCCCTCCCAACCCAAACCAGTCTGGGATTCCATGGCTATAAACACCTGCCAGGTTCTCGTTTTTTGGAGGGGAAAAGTGCATCTTAAGTGTATCTTAAATGTGGCAGCTCTGTCTCCTTTTCATTCATGTGAAAACACCCCCCACTGGCCCAACCCCAGCCCTCCAGAAGGGAAGAGCTTCTTTATCCAAACCACACTTTGGGTCTGAGCCAGTGCCACCCCTGAGGATGAGGATGGGCTGCAACCCCAAAGCCTGAGTCTTCCTGAGATCAACCCTGGGCAGCACCAGGAGAGCAGAGGACACGGATCCCCCCTGAGGACCCTCCTCCCCACTGGGGTCACCTCAGGATGGAACCCCCAAAGACCTTGTTTGCTGCAGTACCACTGCAGCTCTGAGTCAGGCTTTGCTGCCACTGCTCTCAGGGCTTCCCAAAGCAACAAAGGCAGCACTTGGGGCTGAGGGAAATGGCCTGGGCTTATTCAGCCCCCAAAGCCCCTTGAAAATAATGAGAACTGGCTCCTTTGTGGGGCTGAATGGGTGTAGTAAATCTTGTCTCCTTTCTCTTGCGTCCAGGCAGCTCCTCCTTCATCTGTCAGACCCTGAGCCACCTCAGAGGGAAGGTTGTACCTTCTAACATGCCCACAATAAATCACTTGCTGCAGACTGGTTTTGGTGTGCTTCTAATCTCCTCCCTGTGTGTTTATAGTGTCCAGCCTTATTAAGGGCTTATGGCCTTATCTTCATTTTCCCTCAATCCAGATGCTTGTAATGATATTCATTCCCATTATTTTCCCAGCTGTACCTTCCTTGCTGGTTAATCTTCATTTCCATGTAGTTTAAAACAGGGTAGGTGGATGTGCACAGACTTGTGGCTAACTCTTGGAAAATTAAAAAAACCCTCTTGTTTCATCTCTGCAGACTCTGGAAGGTTGCTGTGTGGAGCTGGAGCCTTCCCAGCTGGGAGTGACCAGTGTGAGAGCCAAAGGAGCAGAAGGAAAACCCCACCCTGAGCCAGGGCGGGGACACAGCAGCGCAGAGGGGCAGGAGCCAGTCTGCACATCTCCTGTCATCTCGACAGCAAAGGCATTTAGATAATCCCAGAATCCCAGATCCCTGAGGCTGCAAAAGCCCCCCCAGCCCAGGGAGTCCCACCCTGTCCCTGAGTGCCACGGCCAGTCCTTCCCTGGGCACCTCCAGGGCTGGGCACTGCCCCCCTCCCTGGGCAGCCCCTGCCCACCCTGACCCCCCTTGCCAGGCCCCAATTCCTCCTCCTGTGCCCCCTGCCCCTGCCCTGGCCCAGCCCGAGGCCGTTCCCTGGCAGCAGAGCCCTCCAGCTCTGAGAGGCTCATCCCACCTGCCCTGCCCTGGCACGGCAGGTGTGGCACCCCAGGCTGCAGGGCGAGTCCTGGTGCAGCTCCAGCCCCTGAACTCCTGGGTCCTGGCTGGCTGCCCCCTCCTCTCCCACATTCCAACGGGATTTGTGAGTTATTTTGACGGATCTTTTTGCAGGACACAGAATTCCAAGGGAAATAGTGCAATTCAATTGCACACCATGATGGGTTTGCTGTCACAACTATTTCTCCACAGCTGCTCATCCACGTGGGGCACATTGGCTACTGCTGAAGATCCACTATTTGGGAGGAAATTTTGGGTTAATGCCGTGGATTCAGTCGCTGCTATTTGCAAGAACAACTAATTCCTGTCGTGCTGTGCTGGGGCATTGCCAAGGACAGCCTAAATCTGCTGGCAGGACTGAGTTCTGGCTTTTGGAATCTCTGTACCAGATCAGGACTTTGCTGCTGCAACTCACCCTGGCCGTGCCTTGGCCACACTCTCCTCAATTTAATGATTCAGGACCCAAAAGAAGCCAAGCCCCCCACGTGCTTTGCTTTCAGATGGCCAGGTGGGCACTGCTGTTGTTTGCTTACAAGAGAAGTCAGGTTTGCTTCAGAATTCCTTTTTCTTGTCATTTTTTTCCCAACTCTGCTGTTTCTTTGAATGAGACACTTGATTTTATATTGTCCCCATTTTCTTGGATATTTGATGCAGTAAAATACCTTTATTAGAAACTGAAGATCCCCTTAAGGCTTTTGGCCTTGGTCATTCTTTTATTTTGGTCTCACAGATCTCCCAAAGTCATGGTTCCCAATAAAAGTGGCCCTTGCAGTGGCCAGGCTGTTACTGCTGCTGATCACAGGGTAGCACTGGAGTTGTTGGTTAAACAGGGAAACCTCCAGTGTGCCCAGCAACTCCATCCATGGTGAGCTGGGAGAGCTGGGAATGGTCACCTGGAGAGCAGAAGGATCCAGGGAGATCTTGGAGCCCCTTCCAGAGCCTAAAGGGGCTCCAGGAGAGCTGGAGAGGGACTGGGGACAAGGGCTGGGGGGACAGGACCCAGGGAATGGCTTCCCACTGCCAGAGGGCAGGAGAGATGGGATCTGGGGAAGGGATTCCTGGCTGGGAGGGTGGGGAGGGGCTGGGCTGGAATTCCCAGAGAAGCTGTGGCTGCCCCTGGATCCCTGGGAGTGTCCAAGGGCAGGTTGGAGCCCCCTGGGACAGTGGGAGGTGTCCCTGCCCATGGATGAGCTCTAATGTCCCTTCCAACCCAAACCAGCCTGGGCTTCCCTGGTTCCATGCACAGCTCTGTGCAAGGGTCACTCTCAGGCCATTTCCTTCCTTCCCCCTCCCTCTCCTCTCCCCACTGTGCTCAGAGGCAGGAACTGTTTATGGATGTTGTCTGATCTCCCCGTGGCACTGTCCAGATCCAGCACAGGGGAGGGGACCTGTGAAGATAAAAGCCCTTTAATATCAACTTCAGCAGCACAAAACCCCCACCAGGACCCAAACCACAGAAACAAATGCACGAGGAGTGGGGAGAAGTTGGAGCCCAACAGGTTTGAGACTCCTCAAATCACTGAGGCTACTGCCCCTGGAGAGGGGCTGCAAAGGCTCTGGGGGGCAGAAGGCAGCAATGAGTGGGATGTCGGGAGTGAGGGGGCTGCAGCCTCTGCCAAGAGCATCCCCAAGGGGGTGGAGAGGGGAGCTGGGGCCCGGGCACCCGAGGGGCTGAAGCAGAGGTTTGAGGCACACAGGGCTCTGCTGGCAAAGGAACCTTCCATTCCGAAGCTGCACGTGTGGATGAGCAGGAGGCAGCCCGGGGATTTTGTGCCAGGCTCCCTGCAGGTGTCAGGGCTGGAGAAGGAGCTGCCCACAGCCCCTGGCACCGCTGGCTGCCCCCCTCCAGGCAGTGCCTGGCCGGGCTGTGACTCCCCTCGGGAACAAGGTCTTGGCTCCTGGGGGTGGAAAAGGGGGGGAGGCCAAGCCCAGCCACGGAGGGGGGAGCAGCAGCTTGGGCAGGGTGGCTGCAGGTGCCAGGGGCTGCAGGAGCCCAGAGGTGTTTCCCCAGCAGGATGCTCCTCTCCCCCCAGCACACGGGGGTCTGGCCCCTGCGGGATGGACCTGCCACCCCAGGACCTGCTCACCGCCCCAAACGAGCAGCACTTCACCCCCCTGCCCTCAGCACACGGGGTGGGCTCAGGCCAACAGAGACCCCCAGCCCTGAGCAGCACCAAAGCCCCTCCCAGTGGGTGCTGAGGTTCCCCAGTCCCCACCAGTACAACCAGGGCTCCAGTTTTGCTGCCGGCACCGCGAGCACCCTGAGCCCCCCCCCCAGTCCCCGCTGGTCTGTCTGGTCTAAATGTTCCCAGGCCAAAACTGGGGCTGAGGCTCCCCTTGGGGCACCCACTGGCCATGGCAGGGTGCCCTGGGGACGGGGGGGGCAGCGCTGGGGACCCCCATTGCCCCCCTCGGGCCATCGCTGCTCCCAGTGCCCAGGGCTCCCAGAGCAGAGCAGGGAACCAAAGCCCCCCTGAGCCGGGCTGAAGCGTCTGGAACGAGTCACAGCTCGAACAACCCCCTGCTCCTCCAGCTCGGGAGGGCCAGGGAGCCCCTGATCCCCCAGGAGGAGCAGGGGGTGCAGGGCAGGGGCTCAGGGGCCACCCCCGGAGCACATCCCCCAGCCCCCTGCCCGTCCATCCCACGAGGTATCCCCCTCTCCTGCTCCGGGACCATCACCTTCCCCTCTCCCTCTCTGACAATTAGCTCCTGTCATTCACACTGTGCAATCAGCTGTTAAATCCTCGTTTATGCTCATTTGAATGTGAATGTGCTGCTCCGCAAAATGTTAGATTGCCATGTTTACAAATATACTCCAGGTATTTAGAAATTTAGATGATACAAAACGTGCTGCTTAAGCTACTTGGGATGCCAGTTTAAGTAACTTAAGCCTATTTATCAGTTGTTTAGCGATTCTTTGCACATACTGTTGTTTTCTTCGCGCAGCCCCTTGTCACACGATCAAAAACATGCTTGCTGTTTTAAAAAATACATATGTAATCTAATAATTGATAATCCCAATGGCAGAACTTAATTACCTGCAACCTCGACGTGGGTAGCACGATTTAACCAAAACATGTTTTTCTAATCCATGGAAGTGTCCTTTAAAGCTGGTGCATTTGGAAATAAAGAGGAAAATAACCTCTCTGGCTTAGCTGTGCCTCAGAGGATGCAATATGTCCATGCAAAGTGATTTTCCCAAAGCTATTACAGTATAATAAGCTCAAGAATTAGTTTCAAGTGAAAGTTTATCTCATTATGAGCTCTGACCTGTGTGCAGCTCACACTTCCCATCAAAGGCTGAGCTCTTCTAATGGCTTTGCCTCAGTGCAGCCGCCAGGGTTAGGACACTTAGAGACACCAAACCTGCCTCTGATCCACACACTCCTCCCCTGGTCCTCCTGGGGCTCAGCTCCGAGCAGCTCCCACATTCCACTGCAGGCAAAGCTCCTGGTGAGCCACTGCCTTGGCATCCGGAGCCTGGCGGCAAAGACCCCCCGAATTCCTGGGTTTGGTGGGTCCAAAACACACCCGTGCTTGTACCACACCGAAACAGGAGCCCCAGGATCATTTGGGCTGGCAAAGCCCCCCCAGCCCAGGGAGTCCCTCCCTGTCCCTGAGTGCCACGGCCAGTCCTTCCCTGGGCACCTCCAGGGCTGGGCACTGCCCCCCTCCCTGGGCAGCCCCTGCCCACCCTGACCCCCCTTGCCAGGCCCCAATTCCTCCTCCTGTGCCCCCTGCCCCTGCCCTGGCCCAGCCTGAGGCCGTTCCCTCTCCTCCTGTCCTTGTTCCCTGGGAGCAGAGCCCGACCCCCCCCGGCTCCCCCCTCCTGGCAGGGATTGCAGAGAATTCCAGGGGCCCCCTGAGCCTCCTTTGCTGCAGGATGAGCCCCCCCAGCTCCCCCAGCTGCTCCTCACAGGACTTACAGTATGAGGAGCCAGGGTGAGACAAACCAGCTCGTAATTCTCTCTTTAGGAAAACAAGTTGTATTCAATAAATGAGGAGATGAATCT
Source organism: Serilophus lunatus (assembly GCA_013399895.1). Classification (NCBI taxonomy): domain Eukaryota; kingdom Metazoa; phylum Chordata; class Aves; order Passeriformes; family Eurylaimidae; genus Serilophus; species Serilophus lunatus. The sequence continues at coordinate 198,945 of VXBA01005933.1, forward strand.
GCATCTCAGACCAGAAACCCTGCGAGCTTCCACAAAGCTGCAGGGATTGTGCAGTGGCTGCTCCTGCTTCCCTTGTCCCTGGATCCACATTAAACAGCAAGTCCCAGCCTTGTCATGGGCTTTGCTGGAGGGATCAGCACAGCAGCAGCCTCAGCCCTGCCCTGGCACCTTGGGCTGCCTCTGTCACTGCTGACCCTCCAGCCCCAAAGCCACCCTGAACCTCCAAGGAGGCAACAGTGGGTGAAATCCATGGGATACAATAGTCATGGAGTGCTTGGGGTTGGGAGGGACCTTAAATCCCACCCAGTGCCACCCCTGCCCTGGGCAGGGACACCTCCCCCTGTCCCAGGGGGCTCCAACCTGCCCTTGGACACTGCCAGGGATCCAGGGGCAGCCACAGCTTCTCTGGGCACCCTGTGCCAGGGCCTGCCCACCCTCCCAGGGAAGGATTTCTTCCCAACCTCTCATCTAAACCTACCCACAAATGCCAACAGACCATTGCCTGAAGCACAAGTGCTTGTGGAGTCAAGGAGGGTTTGGGAATGGCTGGCACTGCTCAGATCAACACCCACACAGGGAGGGCAGGAACTGCCAACAGCACAGGAGGTTTAATTGCCAAACCCAGACTATGTGTCCTGCCTTCCCTCTGCCCAAATTGTGTCTCATCTGGAAGAAAAGGATGCATTTCCTATAGAGACAGGCTGAGAAAATCAGAGCTGTCCAGCCTGGAGAAGAGAAGGCTCCAGGGAGACCTGGGAGCCCCTTCCAGGGCATAAAGGGGCTCCAGGAGAGCTGGAGAGGGACTGGGGGCAGGGGATGGGGGGACAGGCCCCAGGGAATGGGCACAGAGTGAGAGAGGGGAGAGCTGCCATGCACAGGAACGAGGGGTGTGAAGGTGAGGACAATCCCAGGGCTCCAGGCTGGATCCCTCTGGGGCAGAGCAGGGCTGCTGAAGCCGTGTGGGATCTGTGCTCGTGCATCTGGAGTTTTACCTCCAGCCAAATCTTTTTGCCCCTGCCAACACACCCCCAGTGTGACACCCTTCTAAAACTGAGACTAACCCATCCCTCGCTCCCAGAACTTGGGACCATCCCCCTGCTGAGCCTTTGGGAGGGCAAAGGCAGCAGCAAGAGGCTGAAGGACCAGGGACTGCACTGTTGGCAGCATCAGCTCAGGGGAAGGGCTGCTGTCACCGGCTGTCCCCACCTTCCTGGCCCCAGTGCCAGGGTAAATAACCACGGAATCATGGACTCAGGGAATGGCCTGGCTTGGAAGGGGCCTTACAGAGCAATACTCGTGTCCAACAGAAGGTGAAAGCTGCAGGTTTCCCACTGCCTGTCCCACCGAGCCCGAACCCAGTGGGTCAGGCTGAACTTGGCTCACATCTGTAACATGAGGTGGCTTTGATTTTTCATATTTAGGATCCATTTCCTGCCCTCTCGGCAGAGCCCTGCTTGTCCTTAGTGGGAGCTGTGGTGGCCAGGTGACCATGACAAAGTTACTGCCACCCAGAGCATCCCACGCCAGACCCTCAGCCCAGCAATGGGCATCTTGGTGAAAACACCGGCAATAAATACATTTATTGCATTTATTGGAGAGTAGAACTGTCTCCAAGGGAAAAAACCCACCACCCAGCTGTTTTTTAAAGATGAAAAGTCAGTCATTCAGACAATCTTCAAAGTGCTCGACTTAATCCGCAGGGGGGACTCGATCTCGCTTTTCTCAGCGCAGATTTCGTGCCCCTTGTTCACACACCTTGAGACAAAGGCTGTGGTTAAGACGGCGAAGGGGGAGGGATGAGGGGGGTTTTTTTGTGCGGGATGCGTGGCAAATTTATTCTGGAGCCCGCCTGGAATGGGCTTCAGAAAATGGATCGAGTGTCTTCGGGAAGAAAAGGCCCCTAAGTAAACTCCGCCGCCATTCAGCAGATTTGCTCTGGCACTTAACAAGTGGGGCAGGAAGAAAGGAAAATCTGTTGTCAGGTTTGGGGTGTTTATCAGCTCCCCTCTAGACACTTGACCTGGTGCCGGGGACCCCCTAATCCGCTGCTCTGCATTCGGGAACGGGGCCGGAGCCAAGGGCAGCACTTGTCCCGGGGCACATTGTGTGCCACTCACCTTCTCCCGCCCCCCGCACTTAATTCTGCTCACAAATCGTGAAATAAGTTGTTTGGGCTGGGCTCTGGCGGGGGAATTGTGCTCCTAATGAAACAGTCTGGTCATTATACAGCGGTGGCAGGAAGGTTGGGCTCCCCCAGAGCCCAGGTTAAGGTTCGTGCCGGACACTCCACAAAGGGATGAATGGTGTCCCTCGGGAATGACAAACAGCCGGGCACGCACAGCTCGGCCTGGGGGGCAAATCCCTCTTGGCAAAGGGAGGCCAACGACCGAAATCAGTTTGCTTGAGGAGTTGTTTCCTTCCTTTAAAAAAAGAGGGAAAGGGGAAGGGGAAGGGAAAGGGAAAAGGAAAAGGAAAGGGAAAGGGGAAGGGAAAGGGAAAAGGAAAAGGAAAGGGAAAGGGGAAGGGAAAGGGAAAAGGAAAAGGAAAGGGAAAGGGGAAGGGAAAGGGAAAAGGAAAAGGAAAGGGAAAGGGGAAGGGAAAGGGAAAAGGAAAAGGAAAGGGAAAGGGGAAGGGAAAGGGAAAAGGAAAAGGAAAGGGAAAGGGGAAGGGAAAGGGAAAAGGAAAAGGAAAGGGAAAGGGGAAGGGAAAGGGAAAAGGAAAAGGAAAGGGAAAGGGGAAGGGAAAGGGAAAAGGAAAAGGAAAGGGAAAGGGGAAGGGAAAGGGAAAAGGAAAAGGAAAGGGAAAGGGGAAGGGAAAGGGAAAAGGAAAAGGAAAGGGAAAGGGGAAGGGAAAGGGAAAAGGAAAAGGAAAGGGAAAGGGGAAGGGAAAGGGAAAAGGAAAAGGAAAGGGAAAGGGGAAGGGAAAGGGAAAAGGAAAAGGAAAGGGAAAGGGGAAGGGAAAGGGAAAAGGAAAAGGAAAGGGAAAGGGGAAGGGAAAGGGAAAAGGAAAAGGAAAGGGAAAGGGGAAGGGAAAGGGAAAAGGAAAAGGAAAGGGAAAGGGGAAGGGAAAGGGAAAAGGAAAAGGAAAGGGAAAGGGGAAGGGAAAGGGAAAAGGAAAAGGAAAGGGAAAGGGGAAGGGAAAGGGAAAAGGAAAAGGAAAGGGAAAGGGGAAGGGAAAGGGAAAAGGAAAAGGAAAGGGAAAGGGGAAGGGAAAGGGAAAAGGAAAAGGAAAGGGAAAGGGGAAGGGAAAGGGAAAAGGAAAAGGAAAGGGAAAGGGGAAGGGAAAGGGAAAAGGAAAAGGAAAGGGAAAGGGGAAGGGAAAGGGAAAAGGAAAAGGAAAGGGAAAGGGGAAGGGAAAGGGAAAAGGAAAAGGAAAGGGAAAGGTGGATTGGGAAGCACCTACAATTGGCAAAGGCTCCTGGTGTGGCCAGGAGCTGCTTCTCCCCTCTCTCTTTGACTGAAATGCCCCGAGTGAGTTAATTCTCAAACCTCGGGGATTTGCAGCATTCCTTTCAATGATTTTTAATACCTGCTGATTAAAACTGTTTGCAATATTTTTTACACTTTTAATTGCATTAATCACTAGCTGCAATTATTTACATTTATGAACTCCTTTGTTCAGCAGCTACGCCTGGACTAGGTGGGAACAGCTTGATTTTCGTGGGGCAGGGTGACTTATTTTGCCTGAAGAATGGAACTGAGCAGAAACCCCGGAGCAAGAGGAGACTGGAAAATTTTTACCAGGTGATTTATCACCAGAGGGACACTTTAAATCTGGATCAGTTTTATTAAATCTGCCAGGCATTTATTAAAGCTGGAGCAGCAATAATAGCTGTCTGCAATATCACATAATGACCGTCATTCCACAAAGCCCCAAAACAGCCCCATGAATAAGGTTTGTGAGGAGCCCACAAGGATAATCTGGGGACGTGTCTGAAATACCTTCTGAGCACCAGCCCCACCCAAGGACGTGGGTTGAAAACCCCCTTCCCCCCAGAAGGGCAGTGCCAGGGCTGGGGGTCGGGCTGGGCTCCCCCTCCCCTGCTCCTCACCCAGAAGGGGCCAGGGCAGGGGCAGGGGGCACAGGAGGACGAACTGGGGCCTGGCAAGGGGGGTCAGGGTGGGCAGGGGCTGCCCAGGGAGGGGGGCAGTGCCCAGCCCTGGGGGTGCCCAGGGAAGGGCTGGATGTGACACTCAGGGCTGGACACTTCAGACCTGAGACTCCACAGACAACCAGGGTTGTGCTCCAGCCCCTTCCCCAGCCCTGTTCCCTTCCCCTCAGTGTCTCTTCCAGGAGAGAAGCACAGCTCTGGGGTCCCAGCAGGGCCAGCACAGGGGGACAATCCCTGCCCTGGGCACCAGAACATTTTAGAACCCTTTTCATCTTTTAATTCAAAGCACTCACATCCTTTTGGTATAAATGCACCTCCTCATTTGTAGCTCCCTGAGGCCACCAGGCAGCTCCAGCAGCCCAGGGACTGTTCCTGTGCTGCCAAACCAGTGGTGAGCCCCATTGCCATCAAACTGGAAGGACAGGACTGCCCAGTGGGGCTATTTTGTGTTTATTAGTGCGAGGAAGAGGGGAAAGCAGGGAGTTTTATTCAGCTGCAGCTAAAGGTCCATGCACAAGCGTTCAACAGGAAGATTTTTAAAATTCAAAACATAAGAATAAGCAGCACTTCATTGCAGAGTTGAAAGATAATTGTGCAATTAACTGTATGAGGTCAATAATGCCAGAGCTGGATGCTTCTGACAGATAGGGATAATCAATTCAGCCCCTGTATGAAAGGCTCCGAGGCAGCAATGGAGAAATAACCCAGTGCAAACGTTTCAGGGTTCTAATGAACACCAGACAAAGCATTATTGACTTTTTTTTTTACTTATTTTAAGTGCCAGTGCACAAGTATCTTCTTTGATTAAATGTAACCTTGGTATTTTGCTTTTAGTTCACTTTCTGTCCTGATCTAAGCAAGGACATTCATTTAGAAATGCAGCAGGTCCTGGCAGTTGCAGGGCCTGGTCAGGAAGGTGCCACCACCATCCCCAGCAGGTCCGTGCTGGCCTGGCTGCTGTGGAGGGGAAGGGCTCAGCTCTGAGCTCTCCCTGCACATTTGGGTGCACCAGAATTGCTTAAAACTCTGCCCCCGTGTGTGTGCTCACGTGGCACTGGAGGCAGGGTGAGCTCTGAGAGGGAGCAGCCACCACCAGTCCAGGGGGAGAGAAACGTGGAGCCACGAGGTGCTGGATGAGGACAGAGGCAGTTCTGCCCTGCCTGGGCTTTCCTGGGGAACCCCAGGTTCTCAGCTGGAGAGTTCACCTGGAGGAGAAAAGGATCCAGGGAAAGCTTGGAGCCCCTTCCAGAGCCTGAAGGGGCTCCAGGAGAGCGGGAGAGGGACTGGGGACAGGGGATGGAGGGACAGGCCCCAGGGAATGGCTTCCCAGTGCCAGAGGGCAGGAGAGATGGGATCTGGGGAAGGGATTCCTGGCTGGGAGGGGGGGGAGGGGCTGGGCTGGAATTCCCAGAGAAGCTGTGGCTGCCCCTGGATCCCTGGGAGTGTCCAAGGGCAGGTTGGAGCCCCCTGGGACAGTGGGAGGTGTCCCTGCCCAGGGCAGGGGTGGCACTGGGTGGGATTTAAGATCCCTCCCAGCCCAAACCATTCCAGGATTCCACGACAAGCAGGACCAGCCCCTGGTGACACCAGGGGCAAACTGGAGCCCTTCTACCCCGGGAGTTAAAGCCCATCCCCGCAGGTCCTGCTGCGCCTCCCCCGAGTGTTTCCTGTGCCAGGAACAGTGGGAGAGGAGCAGCCCCTGCACCTGCAGCTCGGCCACGCCAACAAACCTCGGCCTCGCAACATCCACCACCGGGGCATTCAAAGGGTTCATTCGGTGATGCCGCAATCAGAGCCGGAGCACGTGACTCATTATTCATCAATTAGGGGGCTCATCCACACGCGGCTGATTAGGGGCCATCACTGCCTCAAATTAGGCACCAAAAAGATGTTTTAACGCAACCATATGGTCGTTCTTCAGAAGCAGTTAGTGCCCAAATTGAGCACATTGACGGCTCATAACTGTCCGTGAATGAGGGGACACGGCCCCAAGTTTGTTTAGAGAGTCCCCCCTCCACTTTTGACGGGTTTTTAATGTGATCTAATGAATAAGCAGAGTCAGCTTTAATTGCCGACTCACTCTCGGATGAAAAAGAGCCTCCAAAAGACCATTTTCCTCCTCCCTCCCTGAGCCACTCGCTGGAAGAAAAAGGCCGTGGGAGATGATTTTTCCCCTTGGGCTGGAGGCAAGACCTTGGCTTTCCCTTTTCTTTCCTCGGTGGTGGGAAGTTGGGTTTAACCATCGTGCTGTGCCCAAGCAGGAGTGAGGGTTTCACACTCGCCAAGGAGAGGGGTGGGTTTGTGGCACTGGGATGCTCTGCAAAGTGACAGGAGGGGATGTGCAGAGCTGCCACCTGTGCCCAGAGGTTATCCCACAATCCCAGATCCCTGAGGCTGGCAAAGCCCCCCCAGCCCAGGGAGTCCCACCCTGTCCCTGAGTGCCACGGCCAGTCCTTCCCTGGGCACCCCCAGGGCTGGGCACTGCCCCCCTCCCTGGGCAGCCCCTGCCCACCCTGACCTCCCTTGCCAGGGAGAAATTCCTCCTCCTGGATGTCAGGAGAGGTAACTGTGCTGGCCCAGGAGAGCCAAGAGCTTCCCCCTTGCGGTTCCACACGAATGTTTTAATTTGAGGTCACTGTTCACAGCCAGCTCAAGGCAAAGGGGAGATCCCTGCTGCCTTCTCCAGGTGCTGGATCAGGCCTCTAACCCCCAATATTCCAGGGAGGAGTGATGAAAAGGATCAGATGGGGCTCCCACCCAGCTTCATCATGAGCTTGTTGGAGTCAGACTGGGTTTTCAAATTATAAATACTAAAATTTTACTTCTTTTTGTGATAGTTTGCTGTTTTCAGTGAAATTACAGAATCATAGAAATCCAGAGTGGGCTGGGCTGGGAGGGACCTTAAAGCTCATCCAGTGCCCCCCCTGCCCTGGGCAGGGACACCTCCCACTGTCCCGGGGGCTCCAGCCTGGCCTGGGACACTCCCAGGGATCCAGGGGCAGCCACAGCTTCTCTGGGAATTCCAGCCCAGCCCCTCCCCACCCTCCCAGCCAGGAATCCCTTCCCAAGATCCCATCTCTCCTGCCCTCTGGCAGTGGGAAGCCATTCCCTGGGGCCTGTCCCTGCATCCCTTGGAAATGGTCTCTCTCCATCTTTCCTGCAGCTCCTCCAGCTCCTGCAAGGCCACCCTGAGTTCCCCCCAAAGCTTCTCCTGTGCAGCTGAACAATCCCAGCTCTCCCAGCCTTTCCTCCCAGCAGAGCTGCTCCAGCCCTCTGCTCATCCTGGGGCCTCCCATGTTTCAGTCAGTCTTTACTCCATCTCTGCTGGACCACAACAAATCCTCTTTATCCCAAGGATTTCCAAGGCTTTGATCAGCCCCCCCCTGGCAGGGCCACCACAGCTCCCCTTCCCCTGCAGGTACCTGCTGGCAGGAGCCACAGGGAAAGGTGGAATCCTCTCTCCCACATCAGCAGCTCCCAAGGCACAGATTCCAGGGAGAACATGGGGTAACATGAGCATCCCAGGGAAGTGTCATGTGCCAGATCCTCTGCATTTACGTGTTGAGAGGTTGAAATGTCCCAGTGCTGCCACAGAGTTCTGTGACATGGGGGCACCTAGAGGTTATTTTTATAAAAGCTGAGTTCCTCCCAGGGAAACACACTCAGCCTTCCCACAGCAGTTTTATGTGGATAGGTGGGATCTCAGGAGAAGGTTCTTCCCCCAGAGGGTGGTGGGGCACTGCCCAGGCTCCCCAGGGAATGGGCACGGCCCCAAGGCTGCCAGAGCTCCAGGAGCCTTTGGACAAGGCTCTCAAGGACAGGCTGGCACTGCTGGGGGCTGGGGTTGGACTGGACGGTCCCTGGGGGTCTCTCCCAGCTCAGGATTATGATTCTCTGATTCTGTAGTGGCCCAGGTGGATTTACAGCACGTTGCCCACCTGCCAGTGCCTCTGGAACAGACCCTCTCCTCTCCCCAGGTTATTTGTGTCTACTTAGGGCAGCACTTCTCAGTTGAGGAGCTGAGACCATAATTGAAATACAGTGTCCTTCAGCACCTAAATCACAAAAAGGACTCTCTCTGTAAGCAGTGGCATTACCAGAAATTTTGAGGCTGCTGATTTAGTGGTTGCTTGAGCTCAGTTCCCTGTAAGGATCAAAAAAGGAGCTTTCTACAAAAATAATAGTCATTAAAACTGGTAGGAAAAAAGAAATCAGACCTCAAAGACAAACCTTTTGCTTTAGCCTCGATAGAAGTGATTTGTTCTGGTTTTAGGCACTTTGGTTTACAGAAATAATTTTGATAATGGAAATGCAGCCCAGACTCCCCCTGTGCCCCGGGCTGAACCCCCAGCAGGGGAGGGGGATTGTGCCCCTGTGCCCCCTCAGGTGAGACCCCCTCCCCTGCAGAGCTGCTCCAGCCCTGGGATCCAGCCCAGCAAGGACCTGGAGCTGCTGGACAGAGTCCAGAGGAGGCCCCAGGATGAGCAGAGGGCTGGAGCAGCTCTGCTGGGAGGAAAGGCTGGGAGAGCTGGGATTGTTCAGCTGCAGAGGAGAAGCTTTGGGGGGAACTCAGGGTGGCCTTGCAGGAGCTGGAGGAGCTGCAGGAAAGATGGAGAGAGACCATTTCCAAGGGATGCAGGGACAGGACCCAGGGAATGGCTTCCCACTGCCAGAGGGCAGGAGAGATGGGATCTGGGGAAGGGATTCCTGGCTGGGAGGGTGGGGAGGGGCTGGGCTGGAATTCCCAGAGAAGCTGTGGCTGCCCCTGGATCCCTGGGAGTGTCCCAGGCCAGGCTGGCTGGGGAACAGCCCTGCTCCCGTTTCAGGCAGAAGGAAGGGAACCAACCTGCAGTGCTCAGCTCCACCCCAGTGCCAGTCCCAGCCCAGTGTCACCCTGGGGGCCGCTGCTCCTCCTGCCCTTTGTCTCAGCTCTGGCCGTGGATCCTCGGTGCCATTTGGGAAGTGTCAGCTCTCCATTCTTTCCATTACCTGGCTTTAATTACCCCCCTCAAGCTCCTTTGTGCGGGGGTTGATATCAGCTGGGGCTCTCAATAGAAGCCACCCTTGTCACAAAATTTGGGAACAAGCTCCTCTTGAATGGGCCCAATGAGCCAGGGGGCTGTTTCCTCCTTAATCCCACATTTAACAGCACGAGCTGGGGACAATGGGCAGCTCCTCCAGCTTTTTGTGACTTGATTCCCTTTGACACATCCAGCCCTCCTTTGTCCCCCGGAGGACACACCAGCTCCTCGTGTCACAGTCCCTGAGTGTCCCTGAGCCCTCGGGAAGGACCTGGCCCAGCAGAGGAGCAAAGCTGGGTGCTGCTGGTCGTGTTTGGGCCTTTTCTCCCCCCTTATAGTGCTGTTAGGATGTGTTTCCATCCAAGGAGTCAAGGATTATAAGATTTTGCCATGGCAACGTGTTATTATAAATGCAAATGCAGGACTGGAAAAGGGGGAGCCTTTGGCTCTCAGAACGAGATGACAAAAGGGGATAACTCTGAAATATCCCATATACTTTGAAACTGGGAGAATCATCCTCTCCTCAGCCATCTTTTTGTTCTGGAGAGCTACTCAAGAGCTTTTGGCTGGAGCCTGTGGAAGAAATCTTCTTTTTTTTTAAATTTAATTTTACTTTTATTTTGTGAGTGGTGTCACTGACACTTCTCCTGCTCAGCTGGGACATCTGAGGGGCTGCTGCTGCTTTGGGCAGGAATTTGCTCCCCAGAAGGGCAAGGGAAAGATCAGTGTGACCATCACCCATTTGAAAGGATGATTTCATTTCTGCCCACGAGCTTCCAGTTGTATTGACAGCACCAGAGCCCATCACATGTTCATTAGATATTTTTTGCCTGTAGAATAAGTGAACTAATTAGGTTGAGTTTTGAAAAGGAGAAGCCCCAGCACGTGCAGAGTGTAAAGGGCTGTGCAGGACATTGCACAGGGAACACCCGGAGCATCCCTTGGGGTTTTTTTAATTACCCATCAGGTTTTATCTTCTTATGCAAAAGAAAACCTTTAAAGAGTGCCACGAAAAGAAGCGATGAGCAGCCCCAGCGTCAGATCACTCCTCCCCCAGGAGAAGTTTGAATTATTGCACGTACTAACTCAATCGACTTCTCACCTAAAGGAAGGAGAAGATCCAAATCTGTGCTGCCCCAGATTTCCCCCTGTAAGCATCCCTGTTGGATGGAGCACTGGGGACTCGAACACACCCTGTGTTCACAGAAACGAGCCCTTCCAGCAGATCTCAGCGGTTCAGGGCTGGTCACCAAAGATAAAAACAAAAACTAGTGACAGCTCCTCCAGTGTCCCCGCGAGCCCCCCGACCAGGCTCCTTCCCCCGCCTTCAAGGTCCCTTTAAAAATACATTTCTTCCCCTCTCCCCCTGCCCTCCGAGGACTTTTTTTTGCTAATTTGATGAAGACCACACACATAAAATCAAATGCTTTTGTCATTTGCCCCTCATTGTCCCCTCCTGCTGAAAGGAGGCATCGCCTGCGTTGTCTGATCATAAACATGGGAGCTCCTCGTCTGGCACCTTTCCAGCAGCTCCTTTTTCAGGGCACCGGTGGAGATAATTGTTGGGCTTCTGGGGAACCTTCAATTATGGGACTCACTGGAGGCACCAGCACAGATCCTGCGGGCAGGGCAGGGCAGGGAGCTGGGCAGGGGCTGGGGGAGCTGGGGGGGCTCAGCCTGGAGCAAAGGAGGCTCAGGGGGCCCCTGGAATTCTCTGCAATCCCTGCCAGGAGGGGGGAGCCGGGGGGGGTTCGGGCTCTGCTCCCAGGGAACAAGGGCCAGGAGGAGAGGGAACGGCCTCAGGCTGGGCCAGGGCAGGGGCAGGGGGCACAGGAGGAGGAATTGGGGCCTGGCAAGGGGGGTCAGGGTGGGCAGGGGCTGCCCAGGGAGGGGGGCAGTGCCCAGCCCTGGGGGTGCCCAGGGAAGGATGGCTGTGGCACTCAGGGACAGGGTGGGACTCCCTGGGCTGGGGGGGCTTTGCCAGCCTCAGGGATCTGGGATTCTGGGACTTCTCTCTGCTCCTCTGACAAATCCAGCAGAGAATACTGGGGGCAAAGTGTTGAAGTTCTTAGTTTGTCTTTTTTTTTTCTGGCTGTGACCATTTTCACACAGACTCAGGTCTGTTCTGAAACGTCTAAAATTGCAATTTATTGGATCCCAAATGTGCTTCCAGCATTGATTCACAACCAAACAACAAACTCACCCACCAGGGTTCTGGTACAAATTCACCTGGGACAAGAAAATAAGGAGCTGGAATACAGACTGAGGATGGGAAAACCACCACGTGGATCTTCAGAGAGCAGGATGGTTCCCAGCAGAAGGGATCTCACCTCCCTCCTGGAGGAGAACTTTCCAAAGAAAATGAAATTTTCAGTGTTCATAAACCACAGCAAATGAATATAAATATTGTATGAAGTTCAGGTTTTATTCACTGAATCTGTCAGGAGTAAAATCCCTAAAAAACTCTGAAAAAAATGTCAAGACTAAGAATGAGCCTGGCTGTATTACAGCTCCTGCAGTCAAGGGTGGGGACACAGCTCCTGCTGCTGCTGCCACTCCAATGTCATATCAGTTCTTTGGACTCCCACAGCCTTTATCAGCTCAGGTCTCCATATGGGAACAACTTTCTCATTTCATTCCTTAGTTTAATGTCTTTTTGAAGGCTTTTTTCCCTTTCTAAGATGAAATCTCATCTTTTCCCTATTTACTTGTCAGGGATAGACCCCCACACAGTAGTAGGGATTATATCAAAACCAGTGAATTGTGAGGATTTAGGAAGAAATGTGAAAGATTTCAGTTAAGATGTTGTTTAAATTGTTAATTCTTTCAAATTATTCCTTAGCAAGTTTATACAGAACTGAATTGTTTATTCTGATCTGAACATATTCTCTGAGTGAAGCCATTCCCTCTTGTCCTGTCACTCCAAAATCCCTCTCCAGGTTCCTTGTGGGATCCTTGTAGGATCCCTTGTGGCACTGGAGTAGATGGATGTCACAGCCCTGAAGGATTTGGCTCTGGCAATGGTGAGGGGTGATGCTTTTGCATCTGCTTGTGCTGGAAACAGAGACTGAGAGAGACCCTCAGAGTGTGAGCCTGAGAACTGAGAGCTCCAGCCAGACTCAGTGGCTGGATGTGCATCCCATCAGCATTTCTGTGTGCCCTTGGACAAGGGGGGGTGTGATGGGCAGGGGGTCCCTGAGGCTGGCAAAGCCCCCCCAGCCCAGGGAGTGCCACCCTGTCCCTGAGTGCCACGGCCAGTCCTTCCCTGGGCACCTCCAGGGCTGGGCACTGCCCCCCTCCCTGGGCAGCCCCTGCCCACCCTGACCCCCCTTGCCAGGCCCCAATTCCTCCTCCTGTGCCCCCTGCCCCTGCCCTGGCCCAGCCTGAGGCCGTTCCCTCTCCTCCTGGCCCTTGTTCCCTGGGAGCAGAGCCCGACCCCCCCCGGCTCCCCCCTCCTGGCAGGGATTGCAGAGAATTCCAGGGGCCCCCTGAGCCTCCTTTGCTCCAGGATGAGCCCCCCCAGCTCCCCCAGCCCCTGCCCAGCTCCCTGCCCTGCCCTGCACACCCTCCAGCCCTTCAATGCCTTTTTTTAAGAAATAGTTTCGTTAAATCCTGCTTTTATTTCCATCCCCTGTTACTTTTGAGCACACAAACCCAAACCAGCATTTTCCCTGAAGCAGTAATTCCAAAGGCTCAGCCAGGGACACAGGTAACAGGATTCCCTCCCTCCATGCCCCCCCCCACTAACAGGTCCCCACGTTTGTGTTCTCCCCCTGCCTCCCAGAGCTGTTACCTGGGGAAAGGAGGGAGGGAAGGAGAAGATTGGGGAGCAGCAGTGCAGCCCAATGGTCACCGCAGGCTCAGCCCGGGCTCCCGAAACACCGAGGTCCTGCCAGTGCTTCCCGACTGTGGGAACGGCCACTGGGCACCTGCAGAGGGGGCCCTGGCTCAGGAATTCCTCAGCTTTTAGCCCAAAGTAAGCACAGCTATGCCAGGCCAGGTGCTCCTGCCAGAGCCGGCACAGCTCCGTGTCTGGACCCAAAGCTCCCAGGAGCACACCAGACCCCAGTGCCCCTGTCCTGTCACCCCGTGTCCCGTTCCCCTTGTCCCATTTGTCCCTGTCCTGTTCCCCCATGTTCTGTTCCCCCTGTCCCTTTTCTCCCTGTCCTGTTCCCCCT
>VXBA01005933.1:213589-236024 GCA_013399895.1 Serilophus lunatus
ACCCGGGGTCTGTCCCATCCCCATGCCGGGTCTGTCCCATCCCCACCCCGAGGTTGTCCCATCCCCACCCGGGGTCTGTGCCATCCCCAGCCCGGGCAGGCACATTCGTGTCCCTGTTGTCCCCCAGTTCCAGGGGCTCTGAGGCTGCACCTGGGGGGTTCTAACAAAGCACAGCTCCCTCCCCACCTCTCTGCTCTCACAGCTCTGTTTTGCTGAGATAAAAGATAAATCCCTCCTGCAGCACTGGCCACCTCTCTGCTGATGCAGATTCCTTCATTTGCTGCTGGATCCTTGCAGTGTCTGCAAGAGACAGTTTATAGAATCCAAGGATCCTTGAGGTTGGCAAAGCCCCCCCAGCCCAGGGAGTGCCACCCTGTCCCTGAGTGCCACGGCCAGTCCTTCCCTGGGCACCTCCAGGGCTGGGCACTGCCCCCCTCCCTGGGCAGCCCCTGCCCACCCTGACCCCCCTTGCCAGGCCCCAATTCCTCCTCCTGTGCCCCCTGCCCCTGCCCTGGCCCAGCCTGAGGCCGTTCCCTCTCCTCCTGGCCCTTGTTCCCTGGGAGCAGAGCCTGACCCCCCCGGCTCCCCCCTCCTGGCAGGGACTGCAGAGATTGAGAAGGTCTCAAATTCCACGTGGGAACCAGCACAGGAGCCACAGGTCCCTTGAGCACAGGTGGGCACTTTAACCAAAAGTGTTCCCAAGAGAGCACCACTCGTTCCTTGGACATTCCACGGTTTATTGGGTTTGGCTGGACTGAGGGTTGGTCGTGTGGGCCAGGAACTCAATAAATATTGCAGACCTGCCTGGGGAAGCCCCCTCATGTCCAAGCAGGGAGTGAGTACAGGAGCAGTGAAGGTAACAGGTTTAAAAGATCCGGTAACTGGCTGGGAGGAGAAATGCAGCAACACAAAAAAACATGGCATTGTGACCTCCAAATATGGCAAGTGACCCTCCAAACATGGCATGTGACTTGTGGCCACGGACAGCACTGGTTCCACTGGCAGGAGACTGCCTGAAAATTAGACTAGAAGAGTAAATTTAATCCAGAATAAAATGCAAGGCAGCAACTCTGCCACTTGTGGCCAGACTGGAGAAGGACCTTCACCCAGTGCCACGTCAGGCTGAGGGAGAAGAGGAATTCTCCAGGCAACAACACACCTACCAAGCCTCTGCTCCTTCCAAAGGCTTTTTGGAAAGGGGAGAGGAGGGACGGGGAGAGGGAGAAGCAGTGGGAGGAGGGTCTGGCAGGTGTTTGCACCCTCCAGCTGCTCCCATGCCCTGGCAGACAGTGAACCCATCTACACTGGGGGGGTTCCTTGCTGTGCCTTCCCAGCCAAGGAACAGGGAGCAGCCAGGTGTGCTCCTTCCTCTGGGACACAAGGAACAGCATCCAGTGAGCAGAAGGCACTGTCTGGAGTGCCCAGGACACAGCTGTGAGTGGCCCCACACCTGCCCTGTCCTCAGTCCTGCCTCCAGGCTCCCATGTAAGGCCATGCCAAGGCACTGAAGTTCCTGGGAAGCCCAGCTACTAAAGCAATACACACACCCCTTGCCCCAATCCAAGCCTGTGCCCAACCCCGTGGGTGGGGAAGCTACAGTACCCCTCCCTGCCCAGCCCCTGCCCCAGCCCCCTCTCACTCCAGGGGATGCTCCTACCCCAGCAGGCTCCAGCTGGGCAGAGCAGGGTGATCCCTTAGGAGCCACACATCAAACACTCCTCCCTGTTCTCCAGGGAGCACACCATGGCTGCCTTGTTCCTCTCCTTCTCCTCCTCCTCCCTGGAGGCCTTCTCCCGCAGCTTCTCCTTGTTGAGGGTGAACTGGATGGGGTTGGCAGCTGGCTTGGTGCGCAGGTAGTACATGCCAGTCTTCAGGCCCTGTGGACAGAGCAGGGGCCTGAGGCCTGGAGCAGCACCTGGGAGCCATGGGAGCAGCACTGCAGGAACCCAGAGTCACTGCTCCACACACACTCCATGGGCACACTGGATTCTTGGAAGGGAACACCCTTCCCAGGGGTGGTCAGACCAACGTGTGCCACAACTGACCAGCCCCCATGTGCTGCATTTATCCTGCTCTGTTTGCCCCAGCAAGGCCTTCCAACCCCAGGTACCATCCCCATTTGTTTAGAACAAGTCTTCCCCATCCCAGTACAACCCCTACTTGTTGGGAACAAGCCCCCCATTCCCAGGAACTATCCCTGTTTGATGGGAACAAGCCCTCCCATTCCCAGGAACTGCCTGTGTTTGATGGGAACAAGCCCTCCATTCCCAGGAACTATCCCTGTTTGATGGGAACAAGCCCCCCAGTCCCAGGAACTGCCCCATGTGCCAGGAATGAGCCCCCACTGCCAGCACCTGCTTCCAGCCATAGAAGTGCATGCTGGTCAGCTTCCCATAGTTGGGCTCAGCAATGTGGATGTTGAGGGACTGGCTCTGGTCGATGAAGGCTCCTCTGTCTGCAGCCATCTTCAGAATGGTTTTCTGGGAGATCTCCCACACTGTCTTATAGAGCTGCTTCAGGTCATCAGGAATCTCAGGGATGTTCTGCAAGGAAGAGTTTTCCAATGGGGTGTAACCACCAACAGCCCAAATGTTGGACTCAACGGTCCCTGTGGGTCCCTTCCAACCCGGATATTCCATGATTCTATGGCACTCCCTGCTATGAAACCACTCCTTTATAACCTTTATGAGTGGGAATCCCAAATGAGCAGAGCCTGCCTGGCAGGAATGGCTGCCCTGCTGCCCCCTGGTACCTGGATGGAGCCGTTGTGGGCGATGATCTGGTTTTTCATCTCCTCGTTCCACAGGCCCCTCTCCGTGAGGTCCTTCAGCAGGTGGGGGTTCACAACCTGCGAGGGGCAGAGGCCACAGAAGGTGTTCCAAGGGTCCAAAACAACACCCTGCACAGTCCTGACCCAGTCTCACTCTTGGGGCAGCACTGAGGGATGTGTGGTCAGCAGAGCTGCCACAGGGATAACACTTCCACCCCTGGAGGTGCCCGAGGCCAGGCTGGACAGGGCTTGGAGCCACCTGGGACAGTGGAAGGTGTCCCTGCCCATGGCAGGGGGTGGCACTGTGTGATCTTTAAGGTCCCTGCCACCTTAAAACATGCTGGGATTAGAAAGCCAAATTAGAGAGGGATGTATGGAACTGCCCTGCATGAGGAATGCCAGAAGATGGGAAAGGGAGAGATCTTGGTGTTCCAGGGCCACTGGCCACAACCCGAGTTACTAAATAAGGTTACAGACAATTAGCAAGACTGGGGTCAGGAGTGGGGGAGAACAGAACAGGTGCAGGCTGAGTATTTGGGAAGAAAACACAGCCAACTTGTCCTTGCTGGGACTGGGGTCCCTGTCCCACAGCCCTCACGGGCCCTACACCAGGAGGAACACACTGTTCTGGCCTCACCACTCCTGTGTGGTGTGATCCTGCAGCCATTCCTTCCATCCAGAACATCCCTGAGGAGACACCTCAGAGGGGGTGGATACCCCTCCCAAACAGGCAGAGACTCCTCTTGTCTCCAGAGGTCTTTGCTCTCACCAGTCTCCAGAACTCCAGAGTTGTTCCACACCCTTCCCTAACAGACAGATCCCACTCTTCCATGGCCCCTTGCTCCTCAGGACCATGGCCTTAGTTGCTCTTCCCACAGCACCCATCACTAATCCCTCCTTCAGCAGTTAATCCTGCAGGCCACCTTGAGGCCCCATAAAGGTTTTTCCCCATCCCTTTCACCCATTCCACGATGACTTTGTGGAACACACACCCAGTGCTCCACGTTCCCTTGGTGCTTGGACACAAACACCCAACTGATCTGAGGCACCGAGGGGGAGGCCTGCACCTTGAATTCCTTATGGGTGAGAGTCAGGAATGCTGAGGGCAAAGCTGCTCCCCAGCCCAGGCCCTGCTCACCTGGAACTCCCCCGACAGGACCCTGCGTGTGTAGATGTTGCTGGTGTAGGGCTCGATGGACTCGTTGTTGCCCAGGATCTGGGCAGTGGAGGCTGTTGGCATGGGGGACAGGAGAAGGCTGTTCCTCACTCCATACCTGGTGACAACAGGCAAAGCTAGAGCTGCAGCCAAGGGAGACAGGACACACAAGAGC
Organism: Serilophus lunatus; assembly: GCA_013399895.1. Taxonomy (NCBI): domain Eukaryota; kingdom Metazoa; phylum Chordata; class Aves; order Passeriformes; family Eurylaimidae; genus Serilophus; species Serilophus lunatus. Next base: position 217,691 of record VXBA01005933.1, read on the forward strand.
CAGAACAGCACATGGACCTGGAAATCTGGGGGAACCTGCAGACCTTCACACCAGGGAAGAGCCAATACACTGGTAACGTGGGTCAAGAGGGAGCAGAACTCAAGGCTTTGCTGTTTTCACCTTAAACCAGAGGCTTTCCCAAATGCTTTGGTCATGACACAGGGAGCACAGGACACACAGTCTGTCAGACACTGCACAACTCCACAGCGCTCAGGCAGAACCAAACCAGCAGCCCATGGAGGACCAGAGACTGCCCCACACACAGGACAGGACACAGACTCACCACAGTCAAAAATTAGACCCAAACAAATGGAATTAATTAATTAATTCATTACAGGCACTTCATGCTTCAACAATTCCTGTCTTCAGGAAGTTCAAGGTTCAGCTTTTCCCTGGCAGCAGGGAAAAGTGCCTCACTCATCACTACAGTTGTTTTATGGGAACACAAATCCTCATGCTGATGCACACAAGATGAAATGAGAGCTCAGCTAAAGTAGAGCTTTTTCCTCTGCCTTGGAAGAACAAAAATCAAATGAAATCACCAAAAAAAACAGTCAGAAGAAAAGATCTGCTGGGGTGGGTGGGAACACATGGGGGTGCTTTTGCACTGGGACCCTGCCTTTAGTTTTCAGTAGACAGAACATACCAAATTCATGTCCAAGGCCACAGGGGATGGGGCTTGGAGCCACCTGGGACAGTGGGAGGTGTCCCTGCCCATGGCAGAGGGTGGGATGGGATGGGCTTTAAGGTCCATCCCAACCCAAAGAAGCCTAGAATTTCATTAATGTATTTTGCATTTACTCCCGACTGTGCAGGGCTACTCACTTGGCAATCTTCTCCTTCAAAGCCTTCCAGTCCCACAGGTCAGAGGGGGTGACATTCCACATGTCATACTGAAGGATCTGAAGAACGCAGTTCAGTGCAAATCAGAGAGGGCACTCTTTTCTTCCACATTTTATAAATCCCACTGGAAATGGATTCCTAATAATTCCCATTAACTCCTCTCTACAATCCTGCCTCAGCAAAGCTCCTGTGTCATGACCCTACACTCCATTTTGTGACTGTGCTGCAGGGGAGAGCCACCACAGGTAGGTCTTGCTTTCCTTTTCAAGTCACAGAATCCTGGATTATCTTGAGCTGGGAGGGACTCCCAGGGATGATGGAGTCCAAGGGCTGTCCCTGCCCAGGCCCCCCAGCCATGGCAGCCTGTCCCTGAGAGCCTTGTCCAAAGGCTCCTGGAGCTCTGGCAGCCTTGGGGCCGTGCCCATTCCCTGGGGAGCCTGGGCAGTGCCCCACCACCCTCTGGGGGAAGAACCTTTTGCTGAGATCCCCCCTGCCCCTGGCCCTGCCCTGGCCCAGCTCCAGCTGAACCAGCCAAGTGCCCTCAGCTGCTCCTCCTGTGGCCCCTCCACACCCACCCCCACCTTTGGACACTCTGCAACAGCTTCGGGTCTTTCTCATATTTTTGTAGCCAGAACTGCCCTCGGGACTCAGGGTGAGGCCGCCCCAGTGCAGAGCAGAGCAGGACAATGCTGTCCCTCCGTGCTTTCCCTGATGCCCCCAGGACAGACAGAGCACCCAGTGACTCACATCCCACCCCCCACCACCCAGGGCCCCCATGTCCCTTCCCAGGCCTTCCCGGGGCGCAGGGCCCGGCACTCACCCCCCTGCTGACCGGGGAGCCCTCGTAGGTGTCGTAGGGGCCGTGCTCCCGGGCCAGCTCACAGCTGGCCTCCAGGGCCCCGTAGTAGATGGTCTCAAAGATGTGCTGGTTGAGGCGCTGGGCCTCGGGGCTCTCGAAGGGGAACCTCATGAGGATGAAGGCGTCGGCCAGGCCCTGCACGCCGATGCCGATGGGGCGGTGCCGGCGGTTGGAGCGCTCGGCCTGCGGGGAGCGGGGGTTACAGGGGGCAGGGCAGGCCCAGAGAGAGCCTGCTGCTGCTGCACCGACCTCCTCAGCCCTGCCCCCCAGCCCACTGTCAGCTGGGGCAGGGCTGGAGGCCCAGACTGACCACAGGCTCTTACTGCTGGCCATGGCAAAGGTTAAGGCAGTGCTCGTTCAGAGGTGAACGCTCAGCCTGTTCTGAGAAACAAGGCCATGCCTGAAAAACAGGCCCATTATAGAATTTTAGGTTGGGTGTCAGGAGGAACTTTGTCACAGTGAGAGTGATCTCCCACTGGAATGGGCTTCCCAGGGAGGTGGTGGAATCACTGTCCCTGGATGTGTTTAAGGAGAGGTTGGATGATGAACTTAGTGGTATGGTTTAGATGGTTTAAATGGTTTAGATGGTACAGATGTTAGACTGATGTTGGATAGGTTGTTAACCCAGGTAAAGGTTGGACTTGATGATCTCCATGGTCTTTTCCAGCCTTATTAATTCTGTGTGTAATTACTGAGGTTGGAAAAGCCCTCAGAGACTGTCAAGTCCAACCGATCCCCAGCATGGCCAAGGTCACCACTGACCCATGTCCCCAAGTGCCACATCCACACAGCTGTTAAATCCCTCCAGGAATGGGGACTCCATCCCTGCCCTGGGCAGCCTGTGCCAGGGCTGGACAGCCCTTTCCATGAAGGAACTTTTCCCAATGTCCAAACTGAACCTCCTCTGACACAACCCGAGGCAGTTTCCTCTTGTCCTGTCCTTCTCTGAGACCAGAGCTCAACTCTACCTGGCTCCACCCTCCTGTCAGGGAGTTGTAAAAGCAACAGGATTGAGTTACAACTTCTTGGGATCTTCCCAAGAGCCTTCTCTCTGTTCCACTTCCCACTTTTTTCCTAGTGCTGCTCTGTGCTTTATGGAAACCCTCACAAAGGATAAGAATTCCAGTGGCAGAACCACCTCAAGGGGAGGCTTTTCCTCCAACTGCTTCACCACGGAACCACTCCAGGCTGAAGCTCAGGCTGCACTAACAGGCCCCACCTGGGAACAGGTTTACAAAGTGCCTCTGTGACCCCTTGTGCCCCAGGCTGCTGTGGCACTGCCCTGGGCAGGAGGGAGCCCTCACCTCTGGCACAGGGTAGTAGTTGATGTCGATGATTTTGTTGAGGTTTCGGACGATGACCTTGGTGACCTCAGCCAGCTTCTGGAAGTCGTAGGTGTGCTCGGGGGTCACGTACATGTTCAGGGCTATGGAGGCCAAGTTACACACAGCAACCTGTGGGGAGAGCACAGGGACTCGGGCATGGCAGCAGCACCCTGTGCCAGACACACACAGCTCAGCTCAGGGCAGCCTTGGGGCCACAAACTGAGCGGAGACAACGAGCAGGAGACCTGCAGGGCTGGGGAAATGCACCCCTGGCTCCTGTGGTACCTCTGGAGTTGTATGAAAGGTAACAACAGTTCCAAAAGGGTCAGGAGAAATTGGTGGGACCAGGAAATTTCTGGTCAATCCTATGACCTCCAAGAAATCCTTACACTGAATCCCAGAAGGGTTTGAGTTGGAAGGGATCTTAAAGCTGATTTGTTCCAACCCCCTGCCCTGGGCAGGGACACCTCCCACTGTCCCAGGGGGCTCCAACCTGCCCTTGGACACTCCCAGGGATCCAGGGGCAGCCACAGCTTCTCTGGGAATTCCAGCCCAGCCCCTCCCCACCCTCCCAGCCAGGAATCCCTTCCCAAGATCCCATCTCTCCTGCCCTCTGGCAGTGGGAAGCCATTCCCTGGGGCCTGTCCCTCCAGCGCTTGTCCTCAGCCCCTCTCCAGCTCTCCTGGAGCCCCTTTAGGCCCTGGAAGTGGATATATAATCCACATAAACTGAGCACAAACATTTCTTGTGTTCCCAGAACAGAAACTGATCCCAAGGAGATCCAGATACACCAGGGCATTCTATTGGTCATTTGTTAACAGCAGCTTTATTTCCAGCCCTGGGAGAACTGGAAGAAGTCAGTTAAGGTTTCCTGTGCAGTGCTGGCAGCAGAGATGGCTCCATCTCTTCCAGACCTCTCAGGATTTGATGAACGTGCCAAAGAGAGTGACTTAAAGAACCAGCAGCAGCACAGGCAGCAGGAACTGATGCTGTCACAGCAGCTCAGAAGGAGCTGATGCTGTCACAGCAGCTCAGAGCTTGGGTGCTCTGGAACTCCCTGTCCTGTATTAGCACAGACCCACTTCTCTCCCCTTCCTTCATCTCTGCCAGCAGTGCTGCAGCCCTCACAGCACATCCATGGAGCTCTGAGATCAGGGGAGCACACAGGGAACGCAGGGAATTGTTACTGGGTGTTGCTAAAGCAGGAGCTCATGAGCTGCTTACACCAGCTCCCAGCAAGGCCAAGAGCTCCCTCAGCTCTCACAGGTTCCCTTTGATGGATGTCTTATCCCAAATCCTCTGTGTGGGAAGGGAGGGTGACCCACAGTCAGTGCAAGAGCTGAGCACTTGAGCCAGAGGTTTCTTAGCTGCCTGTTCCTTTCCCCAAGGCACAGCCAGACACATTCCCAAGAATGGGAGCACTGGCAGCTCCCTGTTCTCCACCCACCTCCTCATTGCTGGTGTATTCCACGATCTCAGTGCACAGGTTGCTGCACTTGATGGTGCCCAGGTTCTGCTGGTTGCTCTTCCTGTTGCAGGAGTCCTTGTAGAGCATGTAGGGTGTGCCAGTCTCTGTCTGGGACTCGATGATGGCATACCAGAGCTGCTGGGCCTTCACCACCCTGCGCACCCGGCCCTGCTTCTCGTAGCTGCAACAGGCACAGAGGCTCATCAGCCCCAGAAAGGGCATGCAAAAATCCTTTCTAACACCCCAGGCTCTCAGGCAGCCAGGGCCCCCTCCCTGCTGAACTGTGAGCTCTGACCAAGCCCTCACAGCAGGGCATCAACACTGCCCTTGTCTGAGGGAAGCAAATCTTTTGCTGCAACATCCACGCAGCAAATTCCCAGCAAAGCCACGGGGTGCTCTAAGTGGGGAGCACTGCAGGACTGAAATGGTCATTCACATACAGCCTTGGGCAGGTCACAGTGTGAAGGACATGTCCTCCTCCTCTGTCCTTTAATGAGGCTGATAATGAACCCACTGGCCACAACCTGTGCCTTGCCCCAGTCACACAGGACAGGGGCAGCTCTGTGAGGGATGGCACCAGCTCTAGGTGGATTCACTCTTACCTCTCATACAGCTTCTCAAATTCCTCTCCCCAGACATCATCCAGGCCAGGACACTCATTTGGGCACATCAAGGACCAGTCCTGTACCAAGGAAAAATATTCAGAGATAATCTTTAGGCACCCTGTTAATTAAAACTGTGGCTGCCCCATCCCTGGAAGTGTCCAAGGCTGGATGGGGCTTGGATAACCTGGGACAGTGAGAGGTATCCCTGCCCAAGGCAGAGGGTGGGATTAGATGGGCTTTAATATCCCTCCCAACCCACACCAGTGTGGGATTCTGTGCAAAATACAAGCTGGCACAGAAGAGCAATTTACTGAGAAAATTTTGACACCATAAGGAAGAGTAAAAATTTAGCCTAGAGTCCAAGAACACAAGTGAGGGGCTGCAAGATTAAGCCCTGGAGTGAAGTATCTCACTGGAGTTGTCCAGCTCCATTCTCTACCTGCACAGACAAGTTCCCAAGGGTGGTGCAGCAGCTCTTTCAGGAAGTTCCTGGAAGGAACAAGGAGTAAGGCAGCTCTGCAGCCCCTCCTGAGCTCCCCCAAGGCTGTTCACCTGTCCCTCCATGAACTGATCTACTCTGTGCCAATCCAGCTTCTCACCTGGTTGGTTTCAACCCGTTTCATGAAGAGATCAGGGATCCAGAGGGCAAAGAACAGGTCCCTGGCTCGCTGCTCCTCTTTCCCAGTGTTCTTCTTCAGGTCCAGGAACTCGAAGATGTCCAGGTGCCACGGCTCCAGGTAGATGGCAAAAGCCCCAGGTCTCTGGAACATGGAACACAGCTGAGATCAGAACAAACTGTCCTTGGAAACAAAACCTCCTGCACTGCTCCTGAGTGCACACAACACCCCAAACTGGGAACTGAAGGGGAACAAGAGGGGGAAAAGGCTCTCTTTTAATTTTGTGTCACCCACAGCCTCTCCAACAGCTCCCTGATGTTACTGGGACAACCTTCCCAGGTGTGGAGCCTCTCCCCCTGACCTGAGCTTCCTTCTGATGGCTGGGAGGCCAGTACCTTGTTTCCACCTTGATCCACATAACGGGCAGTGTTGTTGTAGACCCTCAGCATGGGAACGAGCCCGTTGGAATTTCCATTTGTCTGCAGAGGCACAGGAAAAACATCAGTGCTGAAAAGCAACTCCCTGGAGGGACAGGCCTGCATTTCCTGCGTGTCTTTCAGTCTGCAGAGCTCTGACACTCATGACTCCCAACTATTTGTAGTGTCTTCCCCACATCTTTCTTTGAAATAGACAAAAATGTAGGTAAAAGCTACTCATCCCAGAGTTAACAAAATGTCCCTCCTATGTCCCTTCCTCTATTATGTCTCCTAAAGTTTTGCAGGGGTTACACACACTATGACAGAAACCCCCAAACACACACCCACAGATGGTCTGGGGCCCTCAGAGATACAGAAAGGAAAAGGGCTAATTCACAAGCCTCTGTAGATATTCCTAGACTGTTAATACACAAATAACTGCAACTGTCTGCTCAAACCACGGAACAAGATCCTCCTTTTGGAATGACCTCCAGTAGGACACCGAAACCCCGAGGAGAGCCAACCTTCCTGCCTTAGGGCAAGGGCAGGACTCCTGAGCAAGACTCGCTGCTGGGCTGAGCACAGAATGACACCCAAAGTGCAGGCAGGCACCTGCTGAGGGACACAGAGCCCTCCACGGCAGGGCCCTGCACACCCACCCCAGCGATGTAGCTGCCCGTGGCTCGGATGCAGCTGACGGCCAGGCCGATGCCCCCGGCAGACTTGGAGATGAGGGCACACTGCTTCAGAGTGTCGTAGATCCCCTCGATGCTGTCGTCCTTCATGCACAGCAGGAAGCAGCTGAGGGGTACAAAGGGCTTTAGTGAGCAAAGGTGCAAAGGGAAAGTCAGGAGGGTTTCACCAGGCTGCAGAAAAACCAGGGTGAACACAGAACCTGCTCCGCAAAGGAATCCCGCAGGCGTGTGGAATAAAGCACAGTCCCAGAAAAGAACACGTGCAATAGTTGTAGTGATGATAACCACTGTTATCACAGAACCATGGAATGCCCTGAATTGGATCATGGATCCTGCCCAGGCCCCCCAGCAGTGCCAGCCTGTCCCTGAGAGCCTTGTCCAAAGGCTCCTGGAGCTCTGGCAGCCTTGGGGCCGTGCCCATTCCCTGGGGAGCCTGGGCAGTGCCCCACCACCCTCTGGGGGAACAATGACATAACCCACTATAAAAAAAATAAACCTTTCCCTAACCTATATGACATTAAAACCCTATCAGTTATGCCAGCTGCTTTCAGCATGTTGTGCAAAACAGTCACCAGGCTTCCCTCTGTAACCTGCAGCAGGCCGTGCACACCAGCAGGTTTCCAGTCCAAGGCAGCCCCGCCAAGGTTTCCATTAGCTCCAGAAACCCGTGTTTTCCCCCAAGGACGGGTGAAATGTGACCCTCCCTAAAGCCCTCGGGGCGAGGCCACTGCCCGTTCCAGAGGCTGTGCCAGCCCTGCCCCTGCAGAGCCTTGCCCCTGCAGAGAGAGCCCTGCCCCTGCAGAGCCAACCCTGCCCCGCCCAGCCCGGGGCTGCCAATCCCGGTACCTGGAGAGCTGGGGGCGGTTGGTGCCGGCGTTGAAGAGCGTGGGGGAGGCGTGTGTGAACCAGCGCTCCGACAGCAGGTTGTAGGTCTCGATGGCGGCGTCGATGTCGCCCTTGTGGATGCCCACGGACACCCTCATCAGCATGTGCTGCGGCCGCTCCGCCACTGCGGGGCACAGAGCCGTGGGCAGCCTGCCCGACACACCCCTGCCCTGGGCAGGGACCCCTCCCACTGGCCCAGGGGGCTCCAACCTGCCCTTGGACACTCCCAGGGATCCAGGGGCAGCCACAGCTTCTCTGGGAATTCCAGCCCAGCCCCTCCCCACCCTCCCAGCCAGGAATCCCTTCCCAAGATCCCATCTCTCCTGCCCTCTGGCAGTGGGAAGCCATTCCCTGGGGCCTGTCCCTGCATCCCTTGGAAATGGTCTCTCTCCATCTTTCCTGCAGCTCCTCCAGCTCCTGCAAGGCCACCCTGAGTTCCCCCCAAAGCTTCTCCTCTGCAGCTGAACAATCCCAGCTCTCCCAGCCTTTCCTCCCAGCAGAGCTGCTCCAGCCCTCTGCTCGTCCTAGGGGCTCCTCTGGACTCTCTCCAGCAGCTCCAGGTCCTTGCTGGGCTGGATCCCAGGGCTGGAGCAGCTCTGCAGGGGAGGGGGTCTCACCTGAGGGGGCACAGGGGCACAATCCCCCCTCCCCTACTGCCCAGGCTGTGGGACCAGCCCAGCACAAGGATTTTGGGATACACATGGCCAGGGCATGTCTGGCCTCTCCTCCCCAACTAAACCCAGAGAGCCAGGGAAGAGGAAGCTCTGTGTGACAGTCACTGTCACCACAGGCACACACAGGGGTCACAGACACAAGACACAGACAATGTGCAGCGGGACACTTGAGAGGCAGAGCTCTCATGGAATCAGAGTAATTCCAGTTGGAAGGAACCTGAGACCTCCAGCCCAACTCCTGTTTGAAGTGTCCTGTTTATTCAAGACTTTATCCAGGCTTTGAAAAGCCCAAGGAAAAATCTGTTCCAATGCTCAGCTGTTGTCAGGGAAGGAAAAAACTCCCCCTTGTATTAACAGTTAAAATCACATCGAATTTCCAACCCAGGATCTAATTATGTTTCACCTTTATGACCTCCAACCCTTGTGGTGTCCCAGGATTTCCAAGCCAAGACCTGGAATAACCAGCCCTGACAGCACAGCAGCTGCACTTTAACTTCAATTAACTCAAATGTACTAAGAAGTGACCAGCACCAGGAACAGCTCTTACCTTTGGAGTTGATTTTCAGCAAGTAGGAGCGTTCCAGAGTCTTTAAAAAGAGAGGATGGATTTTGGCAGACAGGCAGACTTGAATTTTAAATAAAGCCCTGCTAACTCCAAACCCCAGCATGCCCACTCTCCTCCTCCCAGGCCTCACCAGCCCTGCCCTCTGCTTCTCCTCTCCTTAGTAGCTTCATCAGGTCATTAATGACTAAAACCCACAGGAAGATTCCAACACTCAGGACTCTGCTTTGGACTGTGGAGCATGGCCACAAATTCCACACTGCCCCTCAATCCACAGCACCTCTCTGGAGTACCCACAGCTGTGGAGCAGTGGAACACTCCAGCCAACCCTCCAGGGAGCTCTAAACTCAGTGTCCTTCCCAAAAATAACCCAGCACAGCGTGGAGAGGAGCAGGAGGGGGAGCACAGAAGGCTGGGCTGGTGCTGGAGAGATGATGGGAGAGGACAAACATGTGGGATGACACTGAGATGCTTCACAATACGTACAGAAAACAAAACCCCCTTTTTTGGTTTATTAAGGATCAGATCATTCCCTTGAGGAATGGCATTCCACAACATTCAGTGAGATGTGCTGTGGAACAGAGCCCAGCAGCAAGGAAACTCCACCAGCCATCCCATTAGGCAGAGGCCTCATGAAGGTTTTCCCTCCTCAGAATCCCAGGGATGTCCCAGCTCCTCCAGTGCCCCCCAGCCCAGGGGATTCCCCCAGCACGCCCAACAGCCTCGTGAGAATGTGCTCTTTACCTTAAAGCCAAAGTAGTTGTAGGAGAAGTCCCTGTCGTAGATGATGGCAGAGTTCAGGCGCTGAAGGGAGCAACACACAAACTGACATTCACAACCAGCCCTTTGGGCCTCAAAGGGTGCAACAACCTCAGCCCTGTTTGCCATTTCTGGCCCCAGAGCTCTGCTCAAACAGGCACAGGAGCAGAGGAATGAGGCAGGGACAGCACTTCCCTCCAAACAGCAAAAGCACAGGTTTAACAACCTTCTTTCCATGCAAACCCCTCCATTTTTGGCTAAATTCACTGAAATCCAACTGGATACCATGGAACAAGACACAGAATCAAAACATAAATGACATTTCCCTGTAGAAAAATGGCCCTGGATCCTGAACCCAAACCTCCTCTCTCTCTGCTGTGCTGCCTCACTTTGCTCCAGCAGAGGGTACCTTTTCTCTAATTACAGGAATGGGGACATCCCAGGAAATAAGATTCCTTATGGGAAGGAAACTCCTCCATCCCCTCTTTAAACTCTCCAGTGATCCCCTGCACTGGTTTCTGCATTGGCTTTTTGCCCTAAAACAAACGTGGCTGCCCTAAGAAACAAGAAAAATAAATTATCTGAAGTATTGCACTGGATTCTGAAAACTTAGAAATGGTAAAAAACACTACTTACGTCTTTGTTGGCCAAAACTATGTCCAGAGTTTCTTTGGAGATCATTGGGGAGTGCTTCCCATTGTGAGGGTTGATGTAGTTGTAGAGATCCTCCATCACATCTGCAAAGCAAAGGGAAGTGAAAAGGACATTCCCGGGTCACCTGCAACACCTGGCACTGGGATTCGTGGATGGAAGAGGCAGGAATGTCCAGCCTGTGCAATAAACCCCCTTCACCCCACAAACTGTTGTACCTGCTCAGCATTAACCTGTTCACCTTAACAACACACTTCTCATCCCCCACTGTAACACACAACAAAACACACAGAACCCACCACGTTTCTCCTCACTCCATTTCCACGCTGCTTTTCCCCACGTGGGCCACCCCGTTCCCCCTGTGACAGGCCTCAAACCTGTGGGGGGTTTCACCCCCAGGGCGTTTCAGGCAGCCTGGGCCCAGGGATTTCCACATTCCCACCCCCCCAGGAGCAGCCCCAGGGGTGTCACCCACCGCTGAAGACCTTCTTGGTCTCCTTGTGCAGGTTGGAGACGGCGACGCGGGCGGCCAGGATGGCGTAGTCGGGGTGCTTGGTGGTCAGCGTGGCCGCGGTCTCGGCGGCCAGCGTGTCCAGCTCCACCGTGGTGACCCCGCTGTACAGCCCCTGGATCACCTTCATGGTGATCTGTGCCTGCAAAGGACACACCCCGACCCTCAGGGACCCCCTCCCAGACGGGGGAGGTGGGGCTGAGCCCCCCAGCACTGCTCACCCTCCTGGGGGGAACAGGCTGGGAGGGATGGGGGGGTTCACCTGGAGAGGAGAAGGGTCCAGGGGGAGCTTGGAGCCCTTTCCAGAGCCTAAAGGGGCTCCAGGAGAGCTGGGGAGGAACAAGGGCTGGAGGGACAGGACCCAGGGAATGGCTTCCCACTGCCAGAGGGCAGGAGAGATGGGATATTACAGTATCAGCAAAGTTGGAAGAGTCCTTAGAGATCATCAAGTCCAACCTATAATCTAACAGCTCATCATCTAAACCATGGCACCAAGCACCTCATCCAGCTACTCTTGAACACCTCCAGGGTCATTGCCTGGTCATTCCCTTCCCCATCCTCGTTGCCCTTCTCTGAACACGTTCCAGTAACTCAACATCTCTTCTGTACTGAGGGGCCCAGAACTGGACACAGCACTTAAGGTGAAGCCTAACCGAGGACAGGGGAAGGATAACTTCCCTAGTCCTGCTGGCCACACCATTCCTGATGCAGGCCAGGATGCCATTGGCCTTCTTGGCCGCCTGGGCACACTGCTGGCTCATGTCAAGTCTCCCATCCAACAGTCTTTCTCTGTCTGCCCACTCTCCTGCCACTCCGACCCCAGCCTATAGCTCTGCATGGGGCTACTGCGACCAATGTGTAAGACCTGGCACTTGGACTTGTTGAATCTCATCCCACTGGAATCTGCCCATCTCTCCAGCCTGTCCAGATCCCTCTGCAGGGCCCTCCTACCCTCCAACAGATCAACACCTGCTCCGAGCTTGGTGTCATCTGCAAACTCACTAATGAAGGACTCAATCCCCTCATCAAGGTCATCAAAGGTATTAAACAGAACCGGGCCCAGCACCAATCCCTGGGGGACACCACTGGTGACCAGTCACCAACTGGACGTGACACCATTCCCAGCCACTCTCTGGGCTGGGTCATTCAGCCAGTTCCTAATCCAGCACAGAGTCCTCCTGTCCAAGCCCTGGGCTGCCAGCTCCTCCAGGAGTGCACTGTGGGAGGCTGTGTGGAAGGCTTCACTCAAGTCCAGGTGCTCTACATCCACAGCCTTCCTCTCATCCACCAGGCGAGTCACTTGGTCATAAAAGGAGATCAGTTTTGTCAGGCAAGACCTGCCCCTCCTAAAACCATGCTGGCTGGGCCTTATCCCCTGGCCATCCTGCAGGTGTTCCATGACTGCACCCAGAGGGTTGGTGCCCCCACACCACTGTCCCATGGGAAGGCAGCACACCCAGAAGGGTTGCCCCGAGATAATGTGAGAGTGGACAGCCCATAAACACCAGAAACGTGGAAGTTTGGCCCTTTCCCAGGTCGTCATCACCGAGAGAGGATCGGCTGCTGCCCCTCCTGCTCCCTCCTGGTTCCCTGACCCCACAGCGTCACCAGAGCTCCAACAGTGACAGCAGGACACCACCCAGCAGCAACACAAGAGTGGTATCTTCCCCTTGGGTTTCCCCAGAGGGTTCTTTCCACTGTCCTTTCTTTGTCAGAGGCTCCTAGACCGGGACCAGTTGCCATCTTCAGGCCAGCCTTTCTCCCCTCCTTCCCCTGCTCCACAGCTCACCAGCCAGCCTGGAGGAACAGCCCAAGTTTCTTTTCTTTTGTTGCAAAATATTGTTGGGTTGGTTGTTCGTAGTCTGGTTGTGCTTTAGTGGGGTCTACTGTTTATAGAGCCCCCAGACAAATAAACCGTTTGCTGTTGTTTCCTCTACTGAGTCTCTCATTGCTGCAGCCCCTGGCATCCAAACCAGGACACCCTGCCGGGGGTGGGACTGCATGAGCTTCAAGGTCCCTGCCAACCCAAACCAACCCCAAAGTCCAGGATCCTGTGTAGAGCTTTGCAGGCAAAGGATCATCCAGGCCACAACTTCCCTGGTCAGAGCAGTTGCTACTGAACCTTTCTGCACTGTTTGTCTCCAGGCTCTCCAGGGAGGGTGTGGGCAGTATTTTTGCTCAGCTGTGAAGCACAAGGAGCTGCCTCTCCTTGGGAAGATCCCGGTATTTAAGGCTAAAGGCTTTAGGGTGCAGGAAAATAGGGGCATTGAGTGTCAGTTTGCACAGGCAGGGCAAGCAGGCAGGGGTGCAGGCAGGGGTGCAGGCAGAGGTGCAGGCACTCTCCTGGTACGTGTTTGTTTTTTGTTTTTGCCTCCTCTCCCTTCTCTCCCTCCCCCCACCAGGAACGGCAGTGAAAAGACCAAAAAGCATCACTAACAGCAGTGCCCTCCCTCAAACAGCACCTCTCTTGAGGGGTGCAGCTCTGCAGACCTGGGAGTGCAGGGAATGCCTGAAGCCCCTGGTTTTACCAGAGGACAGGGCAAAAATCACCTGTATTAGGTGAGAGCAGGTGAATGATCTGCTCTGTACGGTGGCAGCTTAAGGAGCAGGTTGAAGGGCTAAGGAGTGTGAAAACAGAACAGACTGGTGGAGCCACAGCCTTCCAGCTCCAAAGGAGTCAGAGCACCCACATGCTTCTCACCACCAGGAGGAAGGAGGAGACCTAGCTGATGAGGGGGAATGGAAGCAGCTCTCTTCTTGTGGGGGCATTACAATTCCCTCCTGTCCCCCACCACCTTTCCAGATGCCACCTTTCCAGCTGCCCTACCAGAACAGGTCTGGAGTCCTGGATTTTGATGGTCAGATTGATGATGAGACAGAAGAAACCATTTCATCTGGTGAGTCTCTCAGCTTCACTTCATCTGTGAGAAGGATCAGAACCTCTAGTATTAAAATGAAAGGGAAGGCAGTAGTAGCTGGTGACTCCCTTCTGAGGGGAACAGAGGGTCCTGTATGCCATCTACATCCATCCCACAGGGAAGTTTGCTGCCTTCCTGGAGCCAGGCTATGGGACATCACCAGGAGGTCACCTCAACTAACTCAGCCCTCTGATTATTACCCACTGCTGGTCGTCCAGGCCAGCAGGGATAGGGTGAGTAACAAGGGCTCCAGGGTAAGTGAAAAGGAATTTAAGGAGCTTGGTCTGTTGACTGATGGGGCAGGAGTGCAGGTGGTGCTCTGCTCAGCTCCTTCAGTGGCAGGGATGATACTGAAAGGAACAGGAGAATCCTCACCATCAACAAATGGCCCAAGGGCTGGTGCCATCAGAGGAATCTTGGGTTCTTTGATCATGGGGCAACCCCTACCTAACCCTAACCTGGCCTGCTAGAGCCAGATGGGCTCCATCTGTCTGAAAAGGCCCCTGAGCTGGCAGGGCTCACTGAGAGGGCTTTAAAGGAGATGTGAGGGGGAAGGAACGGGGCTCTCTGGAGGTGATCCTGAGGGTGGGGAGCCAAACCCAAAGGTGCAGTAGCAGCCCAGCTGAGGTGCATGTACAGTAATGCACAGCATGGGTAACACACAGGAGGGGCTGGGAGTCCTGTACAGCAGGAGAGGGTGACACAGCTGCCACCACAGTGACATGGGGGGGTGACTGATGGGCACAAACTCTGCAGGAGACACGGGTGTGGGAGAAGGGTGCAGGGGTGGCTCTGTATCTTAGGGACCTCACAGAACTTGAGATTAATGATGATTGGGTTGAGAGCCTGTGGGCAAAGGCCAGAGCGACAGCCAACAGGGCTGACAGCCTGGTCAGAGGCTGGTACAGACACCACCCAACCAGGAGGGAGAGGCAGGTGCATTATTCTATCAACAGCTGCAGGATGTCTGGAGATCACCAGCCCTTGCTCTCCCAGGAGACTCCAGCCTGCCAGATATCTGCTGGGAACTCAGCCCAGCAGGGAGGAACCAGTCCAGAAGGCTCTTGGAGTGTGTGGAGGATTGCTTCTTATCACAACTGGTGAGTGAGCCTTCCAGGGGAGGGGCTGTGCTGGGCCTGCTGCTCACAAATAGGGAAGGGCTGGTGGGGGATGTGGTGCTTGGAGGCTCCTGGGGTGCAGTGACCACGAAATAATAGAGGTTTCAATAACTAGTGCAACAGGGAGAGGCTTCAACAAAACTTCCACACTGGATTTCTGGAGGGTGGACGTGGGATTATTCAGGGACTAACTCAGAGAAAGCCTTGGGAAACTGCCCTTAATGACAAGGGGGTCCAGGAGAGATGGATGTGCTTCAAGAATGAAAACCTGAAGGTGTAAGAAAAGGCTGTCCTGATGTGCCATAAGATGAGCTGAAGGGGAAGGAGGCCAGCCTGGGTGAGTAAGGAGCTTTGGAATGAACTAAGGGAAAAAAGAGAGTGCATTGCCTTTGGAAAGAGAGGGAGGTAACTCAGGTAATGTTTAAATATGTTGTTGGGTCATGTAGGAAAAAAACTGGAGAAGCAAAAGCTCAGAGCTTAAATTGGACACCCTGCAAAGGATAATAAAAAGTGTTTTTATAAATGTATTAATAGCTAAAGAAAGGGCAGGGACAACCTCCACTCTATTGGACATGGAGGGGAATATAATAACTAAAGATGAGGAAAAGGTGGAGGTACTTAATACCTTCTTTGCCTCCATTTTCCACAGTCAGACAGATTGTCTGCAGGACAAGGGGTCTCTTGAGCTGGTACATGTGGTCAGGGAGCAGCAGAGCCCCCCTGTAATCCAGGAGGAAGATGGCAGAGACCTGCTGAGCCACTTGGATCCTCCTGAGTCTGTGGCACCTGATGAGATCCATCCTGGGGGGATGTTGGTAGATGAGCTCACTAAGCCTCTCTCCACCCTTTATCAACAGTCCTGGCTCACTGGAGGGGTCCCAGATGACTGGAAGGTGGACAATGTCCTGCCCATCTACAAGAAGGGATGGAAGGAGGATCCAGAGAATTACAGACCTGTCAGTTCTAGGCAAAATTATGGAACAAACCTCCTTAAATGCAAACACACAGCACCTGCAGGACAACCAGATCAGACCTAGTCAGCACAGATTGAGGGGCAGGCCCTGCCTGACCAACCTGACCTCCTGTGGATGTGGGGTACCTGGACTTCAGCCAAGCCTCTGACACCACCTCCCACAGCAAAGCACCAGAGAAGCTCGTGGCTCCTGGCTTGGACAGGGTTACTCTGCACTGGGGTAAGAGCTGGCAGCATAACTGGGGAATGGTGTCACCCCCAGCTGGGGCCAGGCACTAGTGCTGTCCCCAGGGATCAGCGCTGGGAGCAGCTCTGTGCAATCCCCTGATTGATGATCTGGACAAGGGGGTGGAGTCCATCATTAGTGAGTTTGCAGGTGACACTAAATGGGAGCAAGTGTTGATCTGTCAGAGGGAAGGAGGGTTCTACAGAAGGATCTGGACAAGCTGGAGAGATGGGCTAAAACCAACAAGATGAGATTTAACAAGCCCAAGTGCTGGGTTCTACACTTTGGCCACAACAACCCCCTGCAGCCCCACAGGCTGGGACTGAGTGGCTGGAGAGTGACCAGGCAGGAAGGGACCTAGGGGTGCTGAGTGACAGGAGGCTGGGCATGAGCCACAGTGTGCCCAGGGGGGCAAGGAGGCCAATGGCATCCTGGGCTGGATGAGGGACAGTGTGACAGCAGGAGCAGGGAGGTCATTCTTACCCTGTGCTCAGCTCTGGGGAGACCACCCCTCGAGTGCTGTGTCCAGCTCTGGGCCCCTCAGTTTAGGAAGATGTTGAGGTGCTGGAATGGTTCCAGAGAAGGGCAATGAGGCTGGTGAGGGGGCTGGAGCACAAGCCCTGTGAGGAGCAGCTGAGGGGGCTGGGGGTGTTCAGCCTGGAGGAGAGGAGGCTCAGGGGGGACCTTGTCACTCTACAACTCCCTGGCAGGAGGCTGTGGCCGGGGGGGGTCGGTCTCTTCCCTCAGTGACAGAACAAGAAAACACAATCTCAAGCAGGGGAAGTTCAGGCTGGATGTCAGGAAAAAGTTCTTCCTAGAAAGAGTGACTGGCCCCTGGAATGGGCTGCCCAGGGAGGTGTGGAGTCACCAACCCTGGGAGTGTTTGAGAGGAGCTGGAAGAGGCCCCTGGTGCTGTGGTTTAGTGGGGGGATGTTGGGTCTGGGTTGGACTGGATGATCTCAAGGGTCCTGTGACTCTGTGTCCCCTTTCCCACAGCATTGACAGTGTTAGTGCAAGGGGTGGGCAGGGTTAGTATTGGCACAAGCACATCCAGGAGACTCCTTCTCAAGGGAGAGGCTCAGCTGCAGGAGGGGCTGCCACACATGACTGCAGGGTAAATACCAGTGCAGGGGTGTCAGGAGGACTGGGGAGCTCACTCCTGCCCCCAGCACAGACCCTGGGATGAGCCCAGCTGGGCAGAGCCTGCTGCTCTGGGCTGGGTTTGGCCCCTGGATGGGCCCTGCACTGAGGAGTTGGGCTCGAGGATCCCTGTGGGCCCCTTCCAACTCAGAGTGCTCTGTGAGACCAACTCCAGGTCACTGGGGACAGGTCAGCACCCTTTGTGAGCAGCTCAGCGAGGTGGGACCCACGGGATGAGGGGCAGGGAACTGGGCAGGGAACTGGGCAGGGAGGGATTTACAGGGCAGGGAACTGGGCAGGGAGAGACTTACAGGGCAGGGGCAGGGAACTGGGCAGGGAACTGGGCAGGGAGGGATTTACAGGGCAGGGAACTGGGCAGGGAGAGACTTACAGGGCAGGGGCAGGGAACTGGGCAGGGAACTGGGCAGGGAGGGATTTACAGGGCAGGGAACTGGGCAGGGAGAGACTTACAGGGCAGGGGCAGGGAACTGGGCAGGGAACTGGGCAGGGAGGGATTTACAGGGCAGGGAACTGGGCAGGGAGAGACTTACAGGGCAGGGGCAGGGAACTGGGCAGGGAACTGGGCAGGGAGGGATTTACAGGGCAGGGAACTGGGCAGGGAGAGACTTACAGGGCAGGGGCAGGGAACTGGGCAGGGAACTGGGCAGGGAGGGATTTACAGGGCAGGGAACTGGGCAGGGAGAGACTTACAGGGCAGGGGCAGGGAACTGGGCAGGGAACTGGGCAGGGAGGGATTTACAGGGCAGGGAACTGGGCAGGGAGAGACTTACAGGGCAGGGGCAGGGAACTGGGCAGGGAACTGGGCAGGGAGGGATTTACAGGGCAGGGAACTGGGCAGGGAGAGACTTACAGGGCAGGGAGGGATTCACAGAATGAGGGGCAGGGAACTGGGCGGGGGGGACTCACGGGGTCCACGAAGTCGGCGTTGAGCCCATAGCACAGCTTCTGGATGCGGGACGTGATCTTGTCAAACATGACCCGCTCCTGGCGGCCATCTGGAGGCGACAGGCCAGTCACACCAGTCACACCAGTCCCGGCCCCAGGCAGGGCCAGCGAGGCACAGCACCC
>VXBA01005933.1:240959-255717 GCA_013399895.1 Serilophus lunatus
GGGGGGGGGTTGAGGTGCCAGGGAGCCACCTCGAGGGGGGCTGGGGGCTGTGGAGCAGAGCCTGGAGGGAGCTGGGAGCAAGGGCCTGGGGATGGAGTGAGGCTCAGCCCTGGGGATGGAGTGAGGCTCGTTCCTGGACACAGAGCCAGGCCCAGGAGTGGTGCTCAGGCCTGGGGAAGGAGCAAGGCCCAGGGCTGGAGTGAAGCTCATCCCTTGGGATGGACTGAATCTCAGTCCTGGGGAAGGAGCAGGGCTCATCCCCAGGGACAGCCTCAGCCCTTGGACTGAGTGGGGCTCAGTCCACAGTCCCCCCTCAGTGGGGGCTGTGCTGGGGGCTCTGAGCAGCAGGATGTGACCCACGGTGTGCTAAGGGAGGGCAGGAGAGCCCCTGATCTGCAGGGAACAGCTCGGGACGGACTGAGCCCCTGGCAGGCTGTGTTGGCACTGGGCACAGGCTGGCACAGCCAGGGAGACAGTGCCTGTGTGAGCCTCCTGCATTCCTTGGGCACAGAGCCCCAGCCTGCTCCAGGATGGAGAGTGGGAGGACACTGCCAGGGTCCTGCCAGGCCCAGCCTGCCCTGGAGAGCTCCGTGGGTCCTGCTGCCTCCCCTGGCAGGCCAGGCCAGGGCACACAGGGACAGGGAACGGGCCTTGCTCCTGGGAGCCCCCTCCCCTTTGTGTGGCCGTGGCAGCTGGCCCTGTCCCTGTTCCAGCAGCCCTCGGGGCGGCCCTGCCCTCGCTGCTCCCCCCCACCAGGGTCCCCAGCAGCGTCCCCGGGGTTTGGAGGAGTCCCGGGGACCGGGGAGGAGGGTGCCCAGGGGCGTAAAGCCGGGGACAGGCTGGGATCCAGCCCCCCAGGCCGGGCAGAGCAGCGGGGGGACAGCCCCGTCCCCTCCGAGGCCCAGCAGTGCCACCCGGGCACGGGCGGGGTGTGGGACCGGGGACACACGAGTACCGGCAAGGGCAGAGTCCCCCCCTGATCCTGCTTACGGGGGGCTGCTCCGGAGGCGCCCCCCTCCCGGCGTAGCCTTGGGGTGGAAAAGTGACTCGGAGAAACGAGGGAGAACCGCTGTGACCTGAGTCCCCCCCCCCGAGCCCCGCCGCCCTGCCCCTCCTGTGCAAAACCGGGGGGAGGCAGGAAAAAAATTAATAACAACAACAACGATTAAAAAAAAAAAAAACCCAATAAAAAAATAAAACCACATTGAAACCAAACCCAAAGGCCGCGTGGCTGAGCAGAGCAGGAGTAACTGGAAGCCATGCACAGCAAAGCCGGGAGCGCAGCGCTCGGAGGGAGGCAGGGAAGGGGCGGCTGCTCTCCCAGGGGAGCCGGCGGCGGCGGCGGTTCTTCTTCTTGGAGATCAGGAAATAAATAAGTTTAAATAGCTCCCCCCGTGCCGGCGCTGGGCGGGTGCCTCGGGAGGGCAGCGGGTGCCGGGGCCGCGGTGCGTTCCCGGGCCCGGCGGGACGCGCTCCTGGGCCGGGTCCCCCCGCTACTTCTTGGGCTTCTTGAAGATCTTTAGGGGGAACTTTTTCTTGGTCTGGCCGAGGTCAACCTCGTCGCCCGTGAGGCTGCTGTCCTCGTCCCCCGGGCTCTTCTTGGCGGCCAGCTGCGGGATGCGGGTGCTCTTGGCGCCGGGCCGGCAGTCAGAGATGGGGGAGGGGGTGTCGGGGTCGGTGGAGCTGGGGCTGTGCGACCGCGACGAATCCGAGTGGCTGGGCTTGCCGGCCGTCGGGGGGCCGATCTCCCCCAGGCTGGAGGACTTCTCCATGCCGTGGTTCACCATCATCATCTTCTTCATCCCCATGGGGCTCTCGGGCAGCCGCTCCGCCAAAGGCGCCAGCCCGGGGCCCTCCACGTGGCGGCTGCCGCCGTTGGGGGTGGGCGCGGCGGGGCCCGGGTGGCCGGGGGCAGCCTCCTCCACAGACCTGGTCAGCAGCGTGGGCCGGGCAGCCAGCAGCTTGGGAGCCGAGCTGGGAATACGCTGGTGGTCGCTCAGGTGCGGGATGGAGGAGTCGGAGTCGCAGCGAGTCAAGTCTCTGCGGCGAGAGGGCGAGGACACAAGGGCACGTTAGTGGCACGTTAGTGGCACCGGGGGCTGGGACACGCCGCTGGCCCCACGCACGCGGATGGGGCGGCTGAGGGGGGCAGGGGCAGCGGGGCAGGTGCCCACCCGCTCCTGCCGCCTCACCCGCCACGCCTGCTCCTCTGTCCGGGTGTGGGGGGCACACAAAGGGGGGGGGGCGCCCCCGCGATGGGGGGCACACACGGGGACAGGGGCAGCCCCAGGGCAGAGGGCGCACACAGGGACGGGGGGCACACAAAGGGGTGGGAGCACTCCCGGGATGAGGGGCTTGTCCCGCCCGGTGCCAAACGCCAGCACATGGGGCAAAGTGACCCCCGAGCGCAGCCCCAGCGCGGGCATCAAGCACCCACTGAGCAGTGGGGTGCCCCCAGCTCGCCCCAGAGCACCAGTGCCCCCCCGAGCTGCAGGACTGGGGGGAGCTGCCCCAGAGGGTCCCTCAGCCCTCTCCAGCATCCGTGTGTGCATCCCCCCTCCCAGCCCGCCCTCCCTGCACACACACAGCGCCCACCCGAGCCCCTGCCCCCGCTCCGGGCTCAGCCAGTGCCAACCTCTAATCCCAGCAGGAGGAATTAGAGCTTGGGTGCTCCCACACAAAGCCATGCCCAGCGCGTGCCCCACAGTGGTTTGTGCCCAGCCTGGTGCCTACCGGGAATGGCCCGAGGGCTCCCGGAGCCCTTTGGAGAGTGGGAGGGGGAAAATGGCAAGTCACAGCTCGCTGCTCCCAGCCGATGGGCTGGATGGGCGCTGGCCTCACACCCTGGGGTCCCTGCACAGCCAGGCCAGGAGCTGCACTGCCCCTGCTGCCCCCAGGGCACTGCCGGGCACCGCAGGGACACCCTGGCACGGGGCGGAGGAGACCCAGCCCCTGCCCCACGCACGGGAGAGTGGTGTGGAATGGGAGGGGAATGGAGGTGAGTGGAGAACAGGAGAAATGAAAGGCTGTGGGAAGAGATGGGAGGTGTCACCCAGTTCCTCGTCCCTGTGGCTCCCTGATCCCGGCACAGAGCCCCGGACAGGGGTCACCAGACCTGCTCAGCACAGCACGAGGAGCCCCCAGCTCCTCTCCTACGGTACCTCCATAAACAACATCAGTCTGAAAGCAGCAAAGGAGAGGCAAGACAAGAACACACCCTCAGCACAGAGCCAGCACCTGCAGAGACACCCAGGGGGTACTGGGGAGATGCTCAGGAATCCCAGACTGGTTTGGGTTGGGAGGGACCATAAAGCTCATCTTGTTCCAACCGTCTGCCCTGGGCAGGGACACCTCCCCCTGTCCCAGGGGGCTCCAGCCTGGCCTTGGGCACTTCCAGGGATGGGGCAGCCACAGCTTCTTGGGGAAACCTGTGCCAGCCCCTCCCCACCTTCACAGCCAACAATTCCTTCCCAGTATCCCATCTCTCCTGCCCTCTGGCAGTGGGAAAGTCACTCCCTGTGTCCTGTCCCTCCATCCCCTGTCCCCAGTCCCTCTCCAGCTCTCCTGGAGGCCCTTGAGGCACTGGAAGGAGCTCTAAGGTCTCCCTGGATCTTTCTCCAGGCTGAACAATCCCAGCTCTCCCAGCCTTTCCTCCCAGCAGAGCTGCTCCAGCCCTCTGCTCATCCTGGGGCCTCCTCTGGACTCTCTCCAGCAGCTCCAGGTCCTTGCTGGGCTGGATCCCAGGGCTGGAGCAGCTCTGCAGGGGGGTCTCACCTGAGGGGGCACAGGGGCACAATCCCCCCTCCCCTGCTGGGGGATCAGCCCAGGATCAGTTGGATTTCTGGGCTGGGCCATGTCCAGCCTCTCTCCCACCAGCTGCCCCAGGCCCTTCTCCCAGGGCTGCTCCCAATCCCTCCTACCCAGCCTGTGTTTGTTCTGACCCAGGTGCCACTTTGCCCCTGGCCTGGCTGAAGTAAGTCCCTGAGGTTGGCATGGTCCCAGCTCCCCATCCTGTGCAGGTGCCTGCAGCCTGTGAGTGCCCCACACAGCTCCTGCCCTTGGCACAGTGCCCTCGAGCCCCGGGGCCGTGTCACTGCATCCATCGACCCCTGAGGAAGCCACTTGTCACTGGTGTCCACAGAAAGTGATGCCACACAGAGCCTGGAGTCCCCCAGCAGGCTCTGGGTGGTTGTAGAGGCAGGAACAATTTTCCTTGTACTGGAATAAGGACATTTTTTAACAAAATCCATGGAATAAACTCTGGCCCTTCTCTACCAGCTCCATGGGAATATGCTGAGGAAAAGGGTATCCTGAACCCCTGTGGGTGGCTGGGATACAGCCCTGGACCTGCTGTGGGAGCCCAGCTGTGGAGAACACATCTCTTCTTTTCCCCAGAAGCAAAGAGCCCTCGGCACTGCTGGGATCATCCTTGTCCTCCTCACACGGGTGGTGTCAGAGCACTGGAGCCACATCCCTGGGCTGGCAGCAGCACGAGGATGGAACAATCCTGATGGTGTGAAATCCCTGGCTATTCTGGGGGAGCAGCTGGAGCCTTTCCAAGGCAGACAACTGCCATGGAACCCACGTGTGGAGCCACGGAGCTCCCAAGGCCACTGGCAGGTCCTGTAGAAGGTCACCATCACGGCTGGTGGCCCACAGCTTTCACTGGGAGAACTGGGACATGGGAGCAGCAGCAGTGATCAAACTTCATGGAGCTGAACATGGGGGTGTTTGAGTCAATTCCCAAACCCTGGACACCCATGGAACCTTCACAGAGGGGCTGGGAGACCTCGGGATGCTGCCAGTGCCTGCAGATGGAACCTTCACCTCCGTCCCTCTGAGGAATTCAGGAGGCTCCTGCTCTTCCTGAATGTTTCTGGCTTGTGTAGGTGCTTAACACACCTGTCAAGGGGGAATTTCTGCTGGGAATTTCTGTCTGGACACTCCCTGTGTCCCTCTTTCAGGGAGGGGCATCAGGAGCCATTGCCTGCACGTGCTGAGCTGTTGGTGAGACACTGCCAGGGCTGAACACACACTTTTAGAGGCTTATGTCCTCCACAAATCCCTGGAAAGTGCCCCCTTTCCAGGAAAACAAGGCAGACTTTGGCTGCAGGGGTTGGCAAGCCCCACAGTCTGATGCTGAGCTGGGCCAGGGCTGGGGCAGAATCTTGGCCTGGGAATGGTGCTGGTTGGAGCCAGGATCATCTCCAGGCAGGGTCATCACCAAGGGGGTGGAATTGCCCCAGGGAGACCCAGGGTGTCCCAGCCAGGGATGGCAGGTCCTGCAAAACCTGCTCCCTTCACATTCAACTTTGTAACTCCACCAAAGAATCTTCTCCATGAAATCCAACCAATCCTTCTGGCTGCCACAATCCCACAGGGATCTGGGTGGGGGTCAGTGAATAAATCCTCTAAAACACACAGGTGGGAAATACAGCAAATAAAGGATTTTTTAAACTGAGGTGACCTCAGAGAGGTGTGAAGAGGGTGAATTCTCCCTGCTGGGCTGGCAGAGCCTCTCCCTCTGTCCCACAAGCCCTGCAGAGTTCCATCCAGGAGGGAACAAAGCAATCCCACGGTGCTGGCACGGTGTGCAGAAAATGAGCCTGTCCCTGCTCTGCAGGAATTCCTTCCCTGGCTGCAGGCACTGGGAACCTGATCCCTGGACAGCTGGTGCTGTGGGAGGTGGAGGCGGAGCAGCAGGAGCTGGTCCTTGGTGACTCTGTGGTGCTGTGTCACCTCCCCACAGCAGAGGGTCCCTGGGCATCCAGGGGGTGGTTTGGGGGGTCCATGTGTCCCATTCCTGGCATGGCTGTCACTGCTGTTCCCTGGGGATCCCCTCCCTGGAACAGACACTGGCACTGAACAGGATCCCACCTCGCTGGACCCCCAGTTTCTCCCTGGGCCCGTGGGCTGGGGGGACTGAGGGGGGAATCAGCCCAGGAGCACACACTTCCCAAATATCCCAAGGGTCCCAGCTAAGCCACCTCACCCACAACATGTGGAACACATTCCTGAAGGATAGAGGGAAGATGCAGTGACTGCTGACAGCAGCACCCAATGGCACATCCCTGGGGGGCAGCAGAGCCCACCCTGCTGTTCCAGCCTCTGGAGACATCCTGGGACATGGCACAGACCCACCACACCTGGGACAATCCAAGGGACACCCAACCTGGCACAGGCACAGGGACCTCCTGCTGTGGCACCCACGGGCTGATTTTGGGAGCTGAACACCAGCAGCTGGAAACCTCTGCTGGGATTTTCTGCAGCCTCAAACGACTCTTTTCCTAGTGGTACCCCCAGAGAAGCACATGACAGGGAAGGTGTGCATCCCTGGGGACAGGATTCCCAGGATCATGCTGGCTGTGTCACAGGCAGCAGGAGGAGAGGATGCTCCCAATCCCAGGGCTGGGACAAGAGGGACCAAAGAGCACTGATGGATATTTCTGTCACCTCAGGCCCATATCCTACTGATTCCCACGAGGATTATGCTCCTGAACCAGTATGGCATATTTTCAAGAGGAAAAGCTGTCCCAGGACACAGCCAGGCCTTGATGGGATCCCAGGAAAGGGCCTTCAGAGGAAGGGCTTCTGCAGCCCAGCAGGAGCCACTGACAGCTCATCCCTCTCGGAAACCTCGGAGCAGAACAGGAAAATACCTGGAGACTCATCCTTCCTCCATCCCAGCAGTGCTCACTGCTCTTTTCCATGGATCCTGAAGGATCCACAGCCCGGAGGGCCTCACCTGCCCAAGGGCAGGAAACATCCACTCCCACCCACACTTCCTACCCCGCTCCACATCCCACCGATCCCACCGGGGCATGGGGAATGAGGGAGGGTGAGAAGATGGGATGGACTGACTCAGCAAACAAAAGCAGAGAGCAAAGCATGGAGTAGGGAAAGCCTGGAGTACAGGAAGCCTGGGAGCAGAGGAGGAGCAGGGAAGGGGCAGGAGGAGGGTCTGGAACAAACCCCTATTTTTCCCAGCCCTGCAGCCCATGAGGGATTTCTCGGGGGGCTCCTCTCGGGCACATCCTGGCACACAGCTGAGGGAAGCCCAGGAGCTGCCCTGGGCAGGGTTTGCCCCACCAGCCCACACAGCCCTGGCTCCTCATCCCATGCCCAGTGCTTGGCACCGGGACACGAGGGCCTTTCCTAAGGCAAATTCCCAGATTTGCTGTAGGGCTGAGCTCCAGGGCAGCCTCAACACAAACCCAACAGCAGTTTCCTCCCACCCTGCCAGAGCTGTGAATTACTCATTTCCCTGGATCCTGACTCTCTCCCTTCCTTTGCTTTGGCTGCCTCCGCCCTTCCCAGTTGGAAAAGGGCCTTGGTGTGGAGATTTGGTCCTACACTCCCATCTCCATGAGCTTTATCCACCTGAGGCAGGCACTGGCAGCAGAAACCTCTGTGCACACACAGCCCCCTGCAGCCCCTCTCCCCCCAGGGTCCCTCCGGCCCGGAGCCGCTCTGACCTTATTTGCGCCGGATCCTCTGAAGCCAATTGCAAAAGAGAAGCAAAGAGTGAGGAGTTGAGGGAACAGTCCCTGCCAGGACAACCCCAGCAGGACTCTGGAGACAGCAAGCCCCAGGCTTTCCTGGGGAATGGCTCCGTGGAAGGTGAGCTCTCCCCAGCACTGGCACCTGCTGATGTGGGAGAGGCCAACGCGATCCAGCAGCCCCAACACTCAGGGTGGCACTTTCCTTCTACCAAGGGAGCCAGGAATTTTGGGGGCTGTGCTCTGGTCCTTGGAGTGACTCCCCGTGGAAGGCCTTTCTCAGCCTCCCCAGCTGTCCCTGCCTGCCTCCCCAGGAGGCTGTGGAGCTCCAGGGATGGATGCCCAGGCCTGCAGGGCTGGGGGTATCAAGGAGGAGGAGCGATGCGTCGGCTGCGGTGGTGGTTTTAGGGATGCATCAAAGCAGGATCTGCTGATGATGCAGTTGGATAAAACAATTAACAGCGACCAAGCCACCTCTTTGGGCACCCAACTCTTCATTTCCACTGTCTGGAATGAGCGGGGATGGATGAGGTGGAGGGGGGAGTCACCTGCTCTTGTGTAGCTGGAGCAAATCCCGGATGAAAGGTTCCAACTTTAATTATCCCTCCTCAAAGGATGGGCTTTGCCTTGGGGAGAGGACATTCCTGCTGTCACTCAACAGCGATCAGCTGCCAGTTATTCCCTCCAAATGACCCCTTGGCAGCATCTCTCTCCTTCCCTGGGGTCTCCCCTCCAAATCCCATTTCCCTCGCCATTCCCAGGGGTCTGCAGGGACTTTCACCTGGGCAGGAATTCCACGTATCACGGGCCTCAGGTGGAAAAGATACTGTTTAAACAGCTGGTTTTGGCACAGGACATCAACCCCCAGGCTCCTGGGATGAGCTCTCCCCCTGCAGGGCCAGGAAAGCTGATGGCAACAGGGACCAGCAGCATTCCCAGCTTTTGCCAGTCAGACTGGGACAGCTGCAACCGAGCTCCCATCAGCAGCAATTAATCCAGAGTTTTAATTATGCTGCTTCTCATCGTCCCCAAACAAACATTACTGAATTAACTGAGATGCTGCTCTTTAATTCTCCATTGTGGAGCAGGTGCAGGAATCTCCCCCTTGACATTCCAGACTCCAGAATGTGCCTGGGGTTCCTCAGCTTTGAGACACTGGAGTCAGGGAGGGGGTGGAACGTGCAAACCAGAGACCGTGCGAACAGGGGCAGGAGAGATCCCAACACCTGAGGGCAGAGGGACCTGCAGGTAAGGGGGTAACGGGACAATGTGCTGGAATGGATGAAGATGTGGTGACTTGGAATGCTGTCCTGCCTGGATAAATAGCCATGGAAGGACATTTTCCCTACCCACTGCCTCAGCCAGAGAATGCCAGCCTTCTCCCAGCACTCTGCTCCCCAGCATTGAGGATTAGGAGATTATTTTGAATTTTGCCAAGGAAAAAGCCTGGAAGGAAGATGGAATGACCTGTGCAGGGTCACAGGCAGCACCTGGAGGGCAGGAGGATGGGACAGGGTTCCCTGGTGCTCCATCTCAGCCCTCCCACCGCCTGCCCCGAGCACTGTGACACCCCTGAGACCACGAGCACACATCCCACTGCTCCTGAGCTGGGGGGATCCTGCAGGGACACAGCACCTGGAGCTGCCTCCATCCATGACCCCATGGGGAGAGGATCTCCAAGACCTCCCTCAGACGAGGAATGGGATCCTCTGCTTGGGGTCCAGAACATTCCTGAACTGGCTGCTGAGCACCTGAGCTCAACCAGGCAGGACCTGGTTGAACTGCAGCTCCCCAACACCAGCAGGGTGAATCAGGAGAGCTCAAGGACTCAGGGCTGTGCAGGATAACCAGTCCCTGGGATCCTCCAGGTGTCCAAAGAGCCAACTGACAGGGACCAAGCTAAAGCCACTGACCCAGCAAGAGAAGCTCCAACTCCTTCCTCAGCTGTTCCTTAGCCAAAACACACCCATTCCTCATCTCTACCAAGCCAGAGTCACCTGAAACACATTCCTGAGCTGCTCCTTTACCACCTAAAACCATCCCAAACTTCACAGACACAACCTCATGGTCCCACTTGTCGTGTTCCCTTTGCAATTCACTTGTGAAGGCCCCACATTAAGCCCAGGCTTCCAACCAGGCCGGGGTCTGATGATTAGTTGTGGTGCTTCCTGACAGGGAAAACCCAACTGGTTTAGGGATAACCAAGAACCCGGGAATTCTCATTTGCTCAGCTACAGTGGAACAACAGCAGAGCGCCCTGGGAATGCCCCCACTGAGCTCCTGGGTGTGGGTTCAGCCCACGGGACACTCCTTAGAGGCTCCAAGGGCTCGGGACAGAGGTGGAAGGAACAAACAGGAGGACAAACCATGAAATAGAGGCCCGAAAGGAAAGGGCAGGAGGAATGTGGGAGGAAGAGCACCCGGGCAAGCGGCAGCTCTGAGGCCCAGCAGGCACAGGAGGCAGCTAGAAAAGAAACAGCAATATACCCAAAGCTCCCAGTGCGACAGCGAACTCCAGAGGTGACATCAGGAGGGGGCAGGTCGGGGGTGGAATCCATCTGGAGGAAATAAGAGGTGGTGTGATGGTGATAGACAGGGTGGACATGGCAAGCAGGAGCAGGAGCGGTGGTGGTGGTGGATGAGGAGCAGGAGGTGGAGGAGGTGGTGGCAGGCGGAGGGCCGGCGCCGGGCGGGTCGGAGCTGCACGAGTGTCCGCAGGAGAGGCTGTGGTTGCGGCGCAGGGACGCTCGGCCCACGCGGAAGGGGCCGGCGGGGCCCGGCTCAGGCTGGCCCGGCACGTAACCCTCTACCAACCTCTGCGATCCGTGGCCGTGCGCGGGCTCCACCAGGCGCTGCCGGACCGTGCTGGGCAGGGCGGGAGCTGCAACGACACAAAGCACAAGCTGAGGGCACGTCCTGCCGCCCCTGGCCCAGCCCCAGTCCAGTCCCAGCTCCAGCCCCAGCCCCGTCAGTCCCAGTCCCAGCCCCGTCAGTCCCAGTCCCAGCCCCAGCCCCAGCCCCAGCTCCAGCCAGGAGTTTCGCCCGCTCAATGCAGAAGCAGCTGGAAGGTGGTGCTGAGCATGCCGGATTAATGCCCAGCCCCTGGAAAACTCCGACATTCCTGATGGAGGTGCCTCTGAACACCTTATCTGAGCATCTTGATTGCAGCAGAAAGTGGCTGGGTGAGTCATGCCCCCGTGATTCATCCCACCCAATTAATCCCACCCAGCTCCGCAGCGGAGCCACCACCCGGCTCCCAGGGAGCCAAGAATTGGGCACTTCCAGCACGGGCTGTTCCACCCCCCATGGACATCATGGCTCAGCTGGGGCCTCCACAGCCCAGAACAGGAGCCTCAGGTGAGCAGGACACTGTTGGCACCTAAAGCTGTCGAGGTAAGCTCCATTCCCAGCTCAGCTCTGCTCCCAATTCCAGCACCAGGAGCAAAGCGCCGGAATCATGGAATAATAGAACAGTTGGGTTGGAACAGACCACAAAGCCCATCCAGTGCCACCCCCTGCCATGGGCAGGAACCCCTCCCACTATCCCAGGTGGCTCCAAGCCCTGTCCAGCCTGGCCTTGGACACTTCCAGGGATCCAGGGGCAGCCACAGCTTCTCTGGGCTCCCTGTGCCAGGGCCTCCCCACCCTCCCAGGGCAGGATTCCTTCCCAATATCCTCAACTTCAATATTCTCAACCAAGCAGGGAAATGCCCCATCCCTGGAAGTGTCCAAGGCCAGGCTGGATGGGGGGCTTGGTGCCACCTGGGATAGTGGGAGGTGTCCCTGCCCATGGCAGGGGTTGGCACTGGATGGGCTTCAGGGCTTTTGGGATTCATGCCCAATTCCTTCATGCCTGAAATGGTGGCCCTGGGCCCAGAGTGGCCTCCCCTGTTCCCAGCCTGTTCCATGATCACTGTTCCTCAGCCCCTGCACTCCCTGTGCCCCCCACGTGTCCCTGTGGCCAGGGGTCACCCCCAGAGCCAAGGGAGGCCCCTTCCCCTGCCCAGAGCCTTGGATACCATCCCCTCCATCAGGCTGAGCATTTTATGGGAAACTTGGGATCCCAGGGCTGCACCCCCATCCCAAGCCAGCCAGGCTGGTTCCATTCCCTGGCTGTCACTCCATACAAGATGTCCCTCCTTTGGCAGGAGATAAGGTGTTCAGGATTGTCCAGGATTTCTTATGTGCATAAGAAATACATGTACAAATGGGTTAAAAAAAGTGCAGAAATAGGAAAGCTCAGAAATGGAGGAGGAGAGCTCCTTTGGGAATGAAGAACCAGCAATCCCTGCTCTGAAAACTCCCAGCTAGGACACATGGGGCTCCTCTGACTGAAGGATTCATGGGGATGTATTTCAAGTGGAAGAATAAATAAGAAGGAATAATTCTAGGAACTTGGATGTTTCCACATCCCCAAAGTGAATCCCAGACTCTCCCCTGGCTCAGATTTGCTGCTCCTTGCTTCCTACACTCCCATCCATGTACCTGTCACTGCAGTTTTACACCACTTGCTATATCAAGATATTTTTCCTTCAGTTCCAGAGGTACAATTCCAGTTTGGGAATCTCAGTGTGGGGGCTCCTGGGGTTTGACTGCAGAGTAACTAACTGGGGTGGTGGGTTTCTGCTAGAGGTTTCTCCTCCTCATGGGACATGATTTTTCCCTGAGTATTCTCTATTTTTCCTGGTTTTTTACTCCTCATTTACTGACTGACACCTCCTGCCTTTCCACTCTCCTTTTCCGTGACTTATCCTGTGATGAGCTCCAGAGCACAGGCTGGGACCTTACTTCCCAAAGCCACCATTTCCCTCCAGACACATTTTCCCAACATTCCCCAAGTGACCTGCCCAGCATTCCAAGGAGAAGCCCTCATGGCATGCCCTGGCCGAGGCTGGTGCACGTCCTCCTCCTCCTCCATCCCATTTTGGCCAGTGCTCCCAAAGGAAAAGCTGCCAGTCCAAGCCAGGAGGCTGTGTGCCATCCCCATGGCAGCAGGTGCCACTCCCCAGTTTATTTAAGGATTCCAAGGGAATGTGGCCCACAGGGATGGGGGAGCCTGGCTGGCAGTGGGAGGGAGGTGGATTGGGAAAGGGAATGTATCACCTCCTCCTGGCCTCACCTGGATCCTTGATCTCCACCTCAGGGGTAAAACCAAGTGAACCCAACCCTCCAGAATTCCTACTGCCCCCAGGAGCACGTGGGAGCTGCAGCTGGGATTCTTCTTCATCCCACCAGACTCTTCCCAGGTTAGTACAGGTGCTGATGGCTCAGTGAGGAGAGCTCCATTCATTAGTGTCCCATGCCAGAGAGATGGAAAATTGGTGGATGTATTTTAGTCCAGAAAAAAGCCAGAGGGCAGATGAAAAAAAAAAAAGAGAATATAATTGAAGAGAACCAAACCAGGGTATTTCCAGAGGGACTGATCCTCCGAGGACAGCGAGGAGCGGTCGCTGAACCTGCGCCCGAAAAGCCAGGCTGCATCTGGGGGGCACCCAGGGGAACAGGAGAGACAGACAGGGATTTACTGGGAGAGCCACCACGGGGCAGCACCAAACACGGCCTGGCAGGAGGAACTCAGCACTGCTCTCCTGAAACGGGGCTTGTGCACAGGCAAAGACAAATCCTACAGGGAAATGCTCCCCTGCTTGGGAATTCAGGGGCCCGGTGCTTGTTATCACCCACAGGGAGGTGGGCAGGGCCACTGCCCAGCTCTGGGGTGATGGAACTGCAAGTGCTCCCTGCAAATGACTCGAGCAGCTGAAATCAGGGCTGGAGGCTCAGCCTGGCCCAGCTCATGGAGCTCACAGCCCCAGGAGCTGCTCAGGTGTCCCTTGGGACTGCTCCCAAACATGCCTGCCATCTGTGCCCAGCTCAGGCCTGTGCCAGGGCTTTATCAGAGCTGTCCAGCTTGGATTCTGGTAACACCACAGACCAGGAGCTCACCATTCCCTGAGGCTTTAATGTCCCCAGGGACACTTCATGCCACGGACTGCTGGCTCCCACTGCCATGTCTGCTGAGCCCCAGGAACATGCAGGAACCCCCAGTCCTCCTGCCCAATCCCAAATCTCCTGTGCTCTGCCTTTCCCCCCATTTCCCTGAGTTCCCCCTCTGCACCTGCCTCCAGACCCTCTCCAGACACTCCCAGCACCAAACCAGAGCACGAGGGGCACGTGGCCATGGCACACACAGGCACCTCCTGCAGCACATGGTGCCAACTCTGAGACTCCTCTGCTCCTCCCTCCTGCCACTCACCCAAACAGCCCTGGCTTGGATTGAGTCCTCCAGGACTGCCCAGAGAAGCTGTGGCTGCCCCATCCCTGGAAGTGGCCAAGGCCAGGCTGGACGGGGCTTGGAGCCACCTGGGACAGTGGGTGGGGGTTGGAGCTGGATGGGCTTTGTGGTCCCTCCCAGCCCAAACCCTTCTGTGACAGAGGGATGGGAGGTGTCCCCCTTGGTGATCACAAGAGGTGGGAACTGCGGGTTCAGCCTCTGCTCCAGGGAATGTCTGGCAGGTCCCTGAGGTTGGCAGGCTGCTGCTCCCACCTGGAATGGCACAGGAGGCAGGTCTAGCTCTGCATGAGGAGGGGGTGGCCTTGAGTCCTTTAAATCCCCAAAAATGCTCAGGCCAAGGGGATATGGCACAATCCTCTTCCTCTCTCCCTGCCCTGTCAGCCCACACCTTTGGGTGGGTTTTTTGGTAAATGCTTAAATTCAGTGAATTGAGCAGAACAGCCCACATGGGATGAAATGAAGATTAATAACCTACAAATTACCAGTTCTGCTGGAATTAAGAGGCTCCAGACAACCAGTGGGGTCTGGCCTGAATGGATGTTCTTGACCC
The DNA here is from genome assembly GCA_013399895.1 of Serilophus lunatus. Taxonomy (NCBI): domain Eukaryota; kingdom Metazoa; phylum Chordata; class Aves; order Passeriformes; family Eurylaimidae; genus Serilophus; species Serilophus lunatus. The sequence goes on from VXBA01005933.1 coordinate 255,301, forward strand.
TGAATGACCAACTTTGGGCACCTAAAACCCAACTGGGATCAATTAATGCCTCCTAATGGATGTCAACTATGAATCCAGGTCCCTACCCTGTGTTGCACCCCCAGCAGACACAGAGACCACCCAGACCCCAGACACAGCCCCCAGCTCAGAGAGACCACCAAGAACTCAGCCACAGCCCCCTCTGCTCACTGGGATCATCCAGACACGGCCCTCCCAGTGCACAGGGATCACCCAGACACAGCCCCCAGGTCACAGGGACCACCCAGACCTCAGACACAGCCCCCAGGTCACAGGGACCACCCAGACCTCAGACACAGCCCCCAGCTCAGAGGGACCACCCAGAACTCAGCCACAGCCCCCTCTGCTCACTGGGATCACCCAGACACAGCCCCCAGGTCACGGGGACCACCCAGACCT
>VXBA01005933.1:263233-282208 GCA_013399895.1 Serilophus lunatus
AGGAGGAGAAGGAAGAGGAGGAGGAGGATGAGGAAGAGGAGGAGGAGGAGGAGGAAGAGGAGCCAGGTTCTGCAGCAAGTTGTGCAGCCTTGGGAGAGCCAGTGCCAGCAGCAGGGACACAGAGCCCAGGCCCTGCCCCATGCACTGACCCAGAGCTCTCCCAAGGGGAAAAGGAAGAAGACCAAGAGCCATCCCAAGGGAAAGTCAACCTCAGCCAAGAGCCATCCGCAGGGGAAGTGCCCAGAGAGCAGGAGCTGCCCCAGGGGGAAGTCAGCAGAGCCCCCCGAGCGTCCCAAGGGGCAGCCGGCAGTGCCCCCCAGCCGTGGCAGGACAGCTGTGCCCCCCCGAGGCCTCTCTCCAGCAAACGTCCCTCCCGCTTCAGGCGGGCGCTCCGGGCCCTGCGCCGCCTGTTCCGGTGGCGCTGCGGGGNGAGGCAGCCCATGCCCTGCCCAGCACAGCTCCTGCCCTGCTGAGCCCCACGGACTCTGAGCCAGCTGCTGCTGCCCCGGCTGCAGTGGAGGAGGAGAAGGAAGAGGAGGAGGAGGATGAGGAAGAGGAGGAGGAGGAGGAGGAAGAGGAGCCAGGTTCTGCAGCAAGTTGTGCAGCCTTGGGAGAGCCAGTGCCAGCAGCAGGGACACAGAGCCCAGGCCCTGCCCCATGCACTGACCCAGAGCTCTCCCAAGGGGAAAAGGAAGAAGACCAAGAGCCATCCCAAGGGAAAGTCAACCTCAGCCAAGAGCCATCCGCAGGGGAAGTGCCCAGAGAGCAGGAGCTGCCCCAGGGGGAAGTCAGCAGAGCCCCCCGAGCGTCCCAAGGGGCAGCCGGCAGTGCCCCCCAGCCGTGGCAGGACAGCTGTGCCCCCCCAGGCCTGTGCAGGATTAGGATTAGGGTTAATCCCTGCCCCAGCAGCGAGCCTGGCCTGCAGTCTGCATGGTGCCCCCATGGACAGCTGGACTGGATGACTCTGTAGGTCTCTCCCAACCTTCATGGTTTTTAGGATTCTACTGACACGTCAATAAAAAAGGATGAATTTCCCCACTTGGGAGCCAGACATGGCCCAGCAGCACCAGAAATGTGAAACTCAACAGTTTCATGGTCACTGTGCCCAAGGACAGCCACCAATCACCACTTCACCTACGAGACCTTCTCTGGGAATGAGCCACAAACCACAGAGGGCACCTCCCTCAGTCCCTGCAACAACAGGTTGTGACCCAGGTGTTTTAGGAATCTCCTGGACCTGTCCCAGCTGTGTGGTGTTCCCAGTTAACACCCAGCCAGCTGAACTCCCCTGAAGGACAAAGGTGATTGGGTTGGACCTGTCCCTTGGACCCTTAAAGAATAATTGGCTGGGTGGCCAAGAGCAGCCTCCCACAACATCTGTATCATCTGTCCTTCAATCATGGAATCCCAGCATGGGTTGGGATGGAAGGGACCTTAAAGCCCATCCCTGCCCTGGGCAGGGACACCTCCCACTGTCCCAGGGGGCTCCAACCTGGCCTGGGACACTCCCAGGGATGGGGCAGGTGCAGCTTCTCTGGCCACCTTGGGGGCCTTCCTTACAATCTGTGTATCTTCCACATAGACCTTCCCACACATTCAGGCATCAGCAGGATGAGCCAAGACATGAACTTCTCGATGAGTCACTTAATGGACTGGGAAGTGTCACTGCTGAAGGATGTTTTCAAAGATATTTTGAAGATGACTCAAGGCTGGCTTTTTGTATCAGTATTTCCAATACTTCCAGACCATTCCTGAGCTGTTCAGCACATCCCAGCACCAGTGGTTGGTGGGCACTGCAGAGTCATCCCATGCCTTCCCAAGGCCTGGTCAGCACTGAGCTTCACTCAGCCACGACAGCAGGGGCCTTCAAGCTCTGGAAAAGAAGTCTCTGAGCAGAACTTCAGCACAACTTCTCCAGCAGAACAGAACTGCTGCTGTCAGTTCTTGGCAGTTCTACAGTGGCTGAGGATCACAACTGAACCTTTTGGGGGGTGAAGGGTGAAGGAGCATTTGGAGTATTTCCCCACAAGGGGCCTCACAAGGTTCCCAGTTCACCTGCCACCCCTGAGCTCCTGCTCTGTGCCCTCACTGGAGGACGAGCCCTCCCAGCTGCTCTGGCTCAAGGCTTAAGGCTCAAGCCAAGCTGGGCACAGGGGGTGTGGTGTTTCTTCCTGTCAGAACTCAGGAACTTCCCAGCAACATCTACTGGTCCATGTGGCTCTGCCCTGGGCAGCAGGTCCCAAGGTCATTCCCCACAGACACATTCCCAGCAGCTCCCCAGAGTCTGGAGCTCTGAGGTGACACCACGCTGAGACCTCCTGGCCTGGACACAACGCTGCTGCTCCAGGAGATGGATGTGGAGAAGGGATTCCTGTGTCCTTCTGGATGTAGGAAAAATAAATCAGTCTGTCTTTGGGGGTATTTCCAAGCTGTAGCACAAATCTCCAGGAAGCTCTGTGGAACCAGCTGGGGGCTGGAGCTGGCAGAGGGGACAGGCAACGTCTCCAGGCCAAAGATCTGGACACAAAGATCTGTGGCACAGCCAGGGGGATGTGCCCAGTGTGGCACCATGAGGTGTTTGCTCTCCTCACAGACACAACTGGTGCCATTGCATGGAGGAAGGGGAGCCTTTCCAGCAGCACTCACAGGTGGGACAATTCCCTGAGGATGTCAGGAGCACACAGGGAAGGAATGAGGCTGCAGTCCTGGGAATACATTGTGCAGATTCTAAAAACTCAGCTGTTTGCAGTTCTCTCCAAGAAATACTCCTGCATTCAGGTATCAATTCTCCACACAGCCCAAAGAGCTAAAGGGGGATGTGCAATTCTTCTGATTGCTCTTGCTGTTCCAGCAGGCTTCTTCCCCATCAAAAACCAAGGTGAAACAACCTTGGATGACAAATTCCCTATGAGCTGGATTACCTTGTGCCTCTGGGAGAGGCTCAGCTTCCCCTCCAGGGACAGATTTCCAGGGTAATTCCAAGGACTGGGGATCCTGATACACCTTCAGTGTGAGTCACAGTGGGAGCAGAAACCACTGTGCTGTCACTGGGGGAAAATGTCATTGCTCTGCTGGAATTAACTGTGGGAGATACCCAGGAAGCACCACATGGGAGTGAGAGGATGAGACAAACCAATGAGCACTGGGGTTGGGTGCAGGAGCCCCTGCAGGGTCCCTCCTGCAGAGCTGCCTCCAACTCTGGGGCACCAGCACAAGAAGGAGCTGCTGGAGAGAGTCCAGAGGAGGCCACAGAGATGTTCCAAGGGCTGGAGCCCCTCTGCTCTGGGACAGGCTGGGAGAGCTGGGAATGGTCACCTGGAGAGCAGAAGGATCGAGGGAGAGCTTGGAGCCCCTTCCAGAGCCTGAAGGGGCTCCAGGAGAGCTGGAGAGGGACTGGGGACAGGGGATGGAGGGACAGGACCCAGGGAATGGCTTCCCAGTGCCAGAGGGCAGGAGAGATGGGATCTTGGGAAGGGATTCCTGGCTGGGAGGGTGGGGAGGGGCTGGGCTGGAATTCCCAGAGAAGCTGTGGCTGCCCCTGGATCCCTGGGAGTGCCCAAGGCCAGGTTGGAGCCCCCTGGGACAGTGGGAGGTGTCCCTGCCCAGGGCAGGGGTGGCACTGGATGAGATTTAAGGTCCCTCTGAACAGTTCCACGGTTCTCTCTCTGTGGAACACCAGGCCAGGTGAGCACACACCCCCCTTTACACCCAGCCTGGGCAGTGAATCCCTGCAGGAGCCCACACCCCTCTGAGCTCCAGAGGCTGCTGGCAGGTTTCCCAGGTCCCTCAGGAAAGGACAACACAACACCTAAAAACAGCATTTCCCGAAATCCGAAGGAATCAGAACCTTGCAGGAAAAAGTGGCAGCTGAGAGCTCCAGCTGTGTGGACACGTGGCACCTACCTCTCCTGCAGGTCGTGGAGAGACTGCTCAGCCCTGTGGAGACCCTCCAGGTCTTTCATCATCTTCTTCATGTGCTCCTTGGAGTAGCGGTTCTGGATGTAGGCGAACCAGCAGCCGCCCACCCCGATGACGATGGACACCACCAGCATGAAATCCTTGAGGTGGTTGTGACGAGTCACTGCAAGAGGCCAGAGACACTGCTGAGCTCCAGGGAGCACCAGGACTAACCCTGCTCCCCCTGAACCAGCGGGACAGGACAGCTCAGAGGGAATTGTGGCACAGGATTCACAGGGAAGGAGCCACGGCAACACTGGAGGGGGAACTCAGGAGCTGGGTGACATTTGTTCACTTTAGAGACAGGGGGAAAAAGGAATTCCAAATGTCACAGCTCTGATTTGCCTGGCAATGGGTGATACAGGAGAGACTGCACAGAGGAATCCCCAGCAGAGCTATGCTCCCACGGGGCAGCACAGGCAACATCGAGCACTAAGATTAGTCAGATTAGTAAGAGCTAAAAAGGAAATAATTTAGAATAATAAATTAAAAGAAGACAACTGTGATCCCAGGCCTGGGGCAGCTCAGGCATCAAACTCTCAAGTTGCCAAACTCTCTACCAGAGGCACAACTCTTGGTGGAAACTCCCTTTTTCAACAGTTACCTCAAAAAAAGGTGTGGCTTCATGTGAGAGGAGAGGAAACAAGTGGGGGCTCAAGTGCTGAACGAAGCAGAATGTTTTTACTGCAACTATTCATCAAATCCTCACCCAAGAGTGTGCTGAGAAAGCCACAAAGCAAAGAGCAGCTCAGTCACGTGAGCTCTGACTCAGCCTCCAGGATCTGCTGGTTTTACCCCACATGGGGGGAATTCACACCAGACACAAAGAACCTCCTCCCTGGGAGGGTGGGCAGCCCCTGGCACAGGGTGGGCAGAGCAGCTGTGGCTGCCCCATCCCTGGGAGTGCCCAAGGCCAGGTTGGAGCCCCCTGGGACAGGGGGAGGTGTCCCTGCCCAGGGCAGGGGTGGGATGGGATGGACTTTAAGCTCCCATCCAACCCAAGCATTTCTCTGATCACATCTAAAACCTGTGTCACATTGGCAGAGCTGGGGGGACAGGGAAAAACATCTGGGAAGTGGAACCCTGAAGAGGGAAGGAAGGTAAAGCCCACCATAGAATGGTGGGGCTCAGAGGCTGCCCAGCAGCCCCACACTGGAGGGACACCCAGGGGGACAGTGATCCTGGTCCCCTGCAAGGATGGAGGGGCTTTCCCTGAGAGGGAGGCAGACAAGTGCTTTCCCCCAGTGCCCAGCAGACACCCAAGCACCTTCATGGGGACACCACATGTGATCCATCACCTGAGAGCTCCACCACTGCTGGAAGCCATTCCCGTGTAAACTCAACACTAGGGATATAAACAAGGAGGAGGCTGGGCCCACTTCCCAGCCCGGATGGATTATCACAACATCCCCTTCCTAAGGAGCAGACTCTGGCAGGTCACTGCAGACCATGACTCAGAATCCTTCTCTCTCCCCTCTGGAGGCCCGTGGGGCTGAAGTGTTCAGGTGCTGTGTGTTCCACCCCCCAGCTCTGTTCTCCTCCCTGCTCCCTCTGCCCCCAGCCCAGAGCTCAGGCACCACCAGGTGCTGCACAGGGAATCCCTGCCAGCCCCACCTAACCTCAGTCAGCTCCTGCTCCCAGTCCCAGCGCCAAACACACTCCTGCAAACACCTCCTGCACTTGGAACATCCTCTCTCTGCAGCAGCTCCTCAGCAAGGAAAGGGGATAAGGGAACCCTTAGGAAAATTGGGCTTGGATGTAAATGCAGAAACAAGGAATCCTGGAATGGTTTGGGTTGGGAGGGACCTTAAATCTCATCCAGTGCCACCCCTGCCCTGGGCAGGGACACCTCCCACTGTCCCAGGGATCCCAACCTGGCCTTGGGCACTCCCAGGGATCCAGGGGCAGCCACAGCTTCTCTGGGAATTCCAGCCCAGCCCCTCCCCACCCTCCCAGCCAGGAATCCCTTCCCAAGATCCCATCTCTCCTGCCCTCTGGCACTGGGAAGCCATTCCCTGGGTCCTGTCCCTCCAGCCCCTGTCCCCAGTCCCTCTCCAGCTCTCCTGGAGCCCCTTTAGGCTCTGGAAGGGGCTCTGAGCTCTCCCTTGATCCTTCCCTTCTCCAGGTGACCATTCCCAGCTCTCCCAGCCTGTCCCAAAGCAGAGGGGCTCCAGCCCTGGGAGCATCTCTGTTTTACCACCCTCACTCTAAAAGTTTTTGACCCTCCTGCCATTTCAAGCCTTCACCCCTTTCTGATCCTTTTACCTCCTCTCAAGCACAAAGCCAAGGCAGAGCTGCAAACCCAAGGGCACATTAAGTCTTGCAGTCAAGCAGAACAACCACAGTCTTTGGTAAAGCTGTGCCTGCTCTCCCTTCTTTCTCAAAAAACCCATAAAGTGAAAAGCCAGAGAAGCCAGTTTTCCATGGTGCCAGTGGCTTTTCCCTGCAGCCTCCTCAGGTGTCCTGTGTGCCCAGCTTTGCCTGGTGCTGGGAGTGAAGGGGTGATGGTGCAGGAGCAGCTGAGGCCACATGGGAGCAGAGAGGGACAAATCCATGGGGATTTAAGGCACAGTAAACTGGGCAAGAACCATCTGAGGCTCGGCTGCGGAAGGGCCATGTGGTGCCACCGGCCTCTGGCACAGGGCAAGAGGGGCAGCACAGACAGAGGTGAAATTACAGCCAGGCCTGGCACAAGAAGCCCAGAGGCAGCAATTCTGACCTGCAGAGCTGCCTCCAGCTCTGGGCTCCAGCAGCAGGAGGTGTGGAGCTGCAGGAGAGTCCAGAGGAGCCCCTGTGCTCTGCAAACAGGTTGGGAGAGCTGGGAATGGTCACCTGAAGAAGGATCCAGGGAGAGCTTAGAGCCCCTTCCAGAGCCTAAAGGGGCTCCAGGAGAGCTGGAGAGGGACTGGGGACAGGGGATGGAGGGACAGGCCCCAGGGAATGGCTTCCCAGTGCCAGAGGGCAGGAGAGATGGGATCTGGGGAAGGGATTCCTGGCTGGGAGGGTGGGGAGGGGCTGGGCTGGAATTCCCAGAGAAGCTGTGGCTGCCCCTGGATCCCTGGGAGTGTCCCAGGGCAGGTTGGAGCCCCCTGGGACAGTGGGAGGTGTCCCTGCCCAGGGCAGGAGGTGGAACTAGGTGAGATCTAAGGCCCCTTCCAACCCAACCCAGTCTGTGATTCCCTGTCAATGACCAGCCCCAGCCTTTTCTTAAGTCCTTAAAACTCTTTTATTTACTAGTGAACTCCCAAGGTAATTATGGAAAGAAGCTTATAAATGCCCTGATTTCCCCTGGCCACAGGAGCTGCTTCTATTCCCTGCTCCTGCCCCTTTTAGGGTCACAGTTGTCCCTCCTTACAGAGCCCCCAGACCCGAAGCTCCAGCTGCTTGCCCAGCTGCCTCTGGCACACAGAGTGACCAAACCACAGCACAGTGCTCTGGGACCCTGGAAGCCCATGGAAAGGGCCAGGGCTGCCTCTTGGCCAAGGTGCAGGTAATTCAAACCCCATCCAGGGAACTGTAAATATTTGGAGTGGATGGTAAATCTCAGGGCGATAAATTCAGCTGGTGTTTGCTTAGGAAATTCTACTGCTTTAAACAAATAATGATTCAACTGGGCTCAAAGTACTTGTCAAAAACACGTGTAACACAGTGAAGGGAAAGGGAACTGCTTCCAACAGCTGCTCCAAGCCCTGTCCAACCTGGCCTTGGACACTTCCAGGGGTGGGGTATCCAGAACTCCTCTCTCTGCTGCACTGTGAGGGCCTCACCTCCTCACAGGCAGGAGTTTGTTCCCAGTATCTAAACAGAATCCTACCATACAACACGTGCAAGCAGCTGTGGCTTGGGGCCAGCTGTGGAACAAACCACATCTGGTGGACTCCTATCCTGGGATGTGGGGCCATGGAAACCTCTCCTGAAATCACACAGGTCCCACTCGTTGGCCTTTGGAGAGGTGGCCAGGACAAGTCCCTGGATGGATGGACTGACAGTATCCTGGATGGATAACCCAGGGCAGAACATCCACTTTGTCTCTGAGCCCCAAACATTCCCACTGTGCTGCCTTGAGCCATCTGTGAGGGGACACATCTCTCCCTCCACCACTTGAGAGCTGTAAAAAAATCAAACTTTACCTTCATTTTTCACCAAAAATACTCATGGTTTTGAACTGTACTGCTTTCCCTCCCCTCTCCCATCCCTGGGAGCACCAAGGTTGGATGGGGCTTGTGTCCCCTGGGACAGTGGGAGGTGTCCCTGCCCATGGCAGGGGGTGGCACTGGGTGGGCTTTAAGGTCCCTCCCAACCCAGACCAGTGTGGGATTCCATGTTTCACCTGCAGTTGTGCCATTTTGTGCTGGATACATTCCTGAGCCACAGGAACAGGACACCAGAGGCTCAAACACAGAAGGAGGAATGACTTTGCCTTGCCCAGGTTCTAATTGCAGCACATTCCTTGCCCTGGCATTAATTACAGAGCTGGGCTGGTCACACCCCTCTGGATCCAGACCTGGTGGGACAGGATGGAAACTGGTGCTGGCTGAGCCTCTGCCACGAGCCCCACGAGACATCAGAGAACAAACTCTGCAGCCCTGGGATGGGAAAAGCTTCCCCCAGCAGCAGGAACTGCCCTGTGCCCACATGTTGTAATCCCCACAGGCAGTAGGGTGGCTCTGGATTTAGGAGCCTGCAGGAGCCCTGGGCTCCAATCCAGGCTGAATTTACTTCATGCTTTTCTACCTGAGGTGAACAGAACATCAAGAGAGGAGACAAACCCTTGGAAGCCCATAACCTGTGAGTCATGTCCCTGTGCCAGTGGCTTCAATCCCTCAGAGGGAGAGCCCCCAGGAGCTGGGATCCCTGTGGAGCCCACCTCCCTGACTGCTGGAAAGGAGCTGGAGCCAGAGTGAACCCAAAACCACCCCACACCATGGTGTGAGAGCAGCCTCTGCAGCTTAAAGGGTCACTGAGTCCTTCCTGGAGCTGCCAATTACTGGTGGCTGGGGAAAGGAGTTTTGCAATCCATTCCTGAAGGAATTGCTTCAGATAAACAGCTTGTCACCATGACTGGAGATAGAGCCATTCAGGTGAGCAGAAACCAGCAAATTTTACCTTCTAAAAAGATTTAAAGTGTGCTTCCCCTATTCACACACCTGACACACACAGTAACAGAACCCTGGAATGGTTTGGGTTGGGAGGGACCTTAAAGCCCACCCAGTGCCACCCCTGCCCTGGACAGGGACACCTCCCACTGTCCCAGGGGGCTCCAGCCTGGCCTGGAACACTCCCAGGCACAGGGAGCACCCGCCTGTAACAGCCCGACCAGGGTGGATCACTGCACACTTTGATCTCAGTGACCCAGGGAGGCTCATTCCAGAGCCAAGGGAGCCGCAGGGCGGAACGGAACAGCTCAGACGGGGAGAACAGCCATTAATCCCCACCCATTACAGGCCATTCTCTGTGCCATTGACACGGCATCCAGGAACTGCCCGAAAAATTCCACCCCCAGCACAGAGTCACTGGGCTGGAGCTGCTGCTGGACAGGGCGTGGAGCAACCTGGGGCAGGGGAAGGGGTCCCTGCCCAGGGCAGGGCTGGCACTGGGTGGGCTTTGAGGTCCCTCCCAACCCAAACCAGTCTGAAATTCTGCGATTGATGCTTAAAAAAACACTTAAAGAACAGAGGAAGCACCAAGGGGTGTTTGCAGTGGTACAAACTCCAGCCATCAGCAGCTCCAGCTCGGGGAGTTCCTGGGTCAGAATTCCACCCCATTTGCTCTCAATCTCTCCCATTTTAAACCTCCTGCACTGGGGACACGCAGCAAGTAAAAGGGAAAACGGAATTCTGTGTAAGGAGAGCTCAAATCCTGCACAGGCAACACAAAACCCTGACCTAAACACCCCCCTCACCCGCAGAGCTGAGCAGAGCTGGGCCCTGAGCACCTCCCCAGAGCACCCAAAGCCCAAGGGAAAGCCAAGAGGGAGAGAGACAAAAGCACCTTTAATTGGGAGCAGACATGAGCCAGAGGGAATGGATGCAAAGGGAGGGCGCTGAGATAGGCATCAGAGGCTTGGGATCCCAACTGAGCCTGGAAGGAGCATCAAAGGAGCCCAGCCCCTCGTATCAGCCATCCTGACTGCCTTCCCATCCAGCCTGCTGCTCCTTACCCGCTCCACAGGCAGCTAACCCACAGCCTGGGTCACCAGCAGGGCCTCAGGACACCAGGGTGGAGCCCTGGGACACGACGGGAGTCCCAGGACACCCCAGGAATGGCAGTGGCTCCCCTGGGAACAGGCAGGATTGATGCCCTCCAGCACCTCAACACCCTCCACTCCCCTCATCAGCACCACAGGAAGGTTTGACCCTGTGGCCACCAGAGATCCCAGCAGGAAGGTGGGTCTGCACCCCTGGGAGCAGCTCCTGGAGATGGGAATGCCAGCCCAGGATGCCCCTGGGCTACAGAGCTGCTCCCATAAATCCAGAGACAAGCTGTTCCTGCTGCAGGGAGCTGTACTGGGATGATTTCCCTGGGTGAGGCTGCACGATGCAGTTTGGGTCACCCAGGCCTGTCCACTCTGAGCAGAGGCAGATCCTTGGGATCAACTGATGCCTTAAGGGGTGTGCTTCATATGGTAGAGAATTCCCTTCAGCTAGGTGTCTGGATAACTTGGGATATTAAGGGCCAGAAGAGCCTGTGTCCTGTGTGTTTGCATTCCTGTGTGTAGATAAGTGGGGTACAAGGCAAAACACAGAGTTGGGCTTCCAGGCTTACCAGGGGCTGGACATAGGGGGGGTTCAGTAATAAGGGACAATTCTGTTGGATGCTGGGGGAACACAGAAGGAAGAGGGACTTTAATTGGATAGTATGGGGGATGGGTGCTCAGAATGCTATAAGAATGGGGAGATTGTTGTGATTTTCCTCTTTGGATCAGCCTCTGACCAGTGAAGCATCACAACAGCCCCAGGACTTGGTGACTTTGGGGGTCCTTTCCACCCTTAAGGACCCGAGGCCCTGGGCTTTGGGTACTCACAGAGGGGAGGCCCAAAGAGCACCGTGTCCAGAGCCTTGAGCTGCAGCTTCTGCCGGTGGCTGCGGTCGGTCATCTTGAGCACAGTCCCCATCATGGTCACGTTGTTCACAGCCAGCCTGCACAGAGGGGGGGAAACCAGAGCAGCTGTGGTCACACCTGCACCAACAGCTGGCCAGCATCAGGACAGGGGGACCACAGGAGCAGGACCTGAGAGCTCCCTGCTATGGGAACGTAGGAAACCCCTCAGTGGGGTCACCCCCGACCCAGGGCACCCCCAGGACAGGGTTAAAAACAGGTTCCTTGGAATTGGAGAGGGCAGGAAAAACCATGGCCAGGCCTATTTCTTTAATCCTGACAGCCTGGGGGACTGATTTCCCACAAAGACTGATGTTTTGGTGTCCTACCAATCACTAACAATTCTTTTTTAACCAAACCTCCATTGCCTTTGCCATCCTGTCACAGACCACAAACCACATTTCCACTTGGAAGAGTTGTGGACACACCATGTGCTGCCTCAAAAACCTCCTCGTTTTATTACCAATCAAAGGGGATTTTTTTTCCCAGTTAATCCCTCCTACCCAGTCAGTTTAAAAGACCCTTTTACAGCAACAACTTTTACCCAAAAAGCTGCACCGAGGGTTCTCAAACATGTAACAAGTCTGGGCCACTGACAGGCAGTGTTTTTTCTTATGGAATGGGTTGAGTTGGGAGGGGGCTTGAAGACCATCCAGTGCCACCCCTGCCCTGGGCAGGGACACCTCCCACTGTCCCAGGGGGCTCCAACCTGCCCTTGGGCACTGCCAGGGATCCAGGGGCAGCCACAGCTTCTCTGGGAATTCCAGCCCAGCCCCTCTCCACCCTCCCAGCCAGGAATCCCTTCCCAAGATCCAACCCAGAGTTCCCCTCTTTTCACTCTCAAATGGAGCAGGACAGGGATCAGACCTGGCTCTGCCTGTGCCAAGGAACCACCCGTGATGGGAGGAGCTGCCTGGGGTCCATCTGTCCCTGCACCGACCCCAGGGGGCTCCCAGGGCCACGCTGGGCACTGACCTGGGCATGGCATGGCCACTCAGCTGCAGCCTCCGGAAGGTCTCCTCGTACTGGGGCAGCTCCACGTAGGTGATGAGCCACTGGACCACCTCCTCCACCGTCCAGTTGTACACTGGGGAGAGGCAGAGCACAGGCTAACAGCTCCTGGTGGGCACTGAGCCCCTGCAACTGCCCAGCAGCCACAGCAGAGCTCCACCACACACCTCCAGAGGAAACCCCCCCCTCCAAGGAGTTCAGCCGCCTCCCCCCTGCAGTGAGCTCTGGGGACACAGCATCCCGGGGCTACAGGCAGGGATGGTCCCCTGGATCACAGAATCATGGAATCCCACACTGGTTTGGGTGGGGAGGGACCTTAAAGCCCACCCAGTGCCCCCCCTGCCCTGGGCAGGGACACCTCCCACTGTCCCAGGGGGCTCCAAGCCCTGTCCAAAGCAGCTTGGGGCACAGCACACAACAGATGTTCTTCTAGGACAGAAGGGGCTTTTTCAGGCTTTAATTTATGAAGCTCTGTCCTTGCTCAGCCCGGGCTGAGCTCATGCAGCAGCTCCCCAGGCTGCAGCAGGCCTGTGCTGGGCTGTGCTGGGAATCCCTCACTGGTGACAGTCACCTCCTCACTCACTGCTGGCACCCCCAGAGCCATGTCCTTCACACCCTCTGCAGCAGCCCAGTGAGGGAAAGGCCCATTTCCTCTGGCTCTGAGCGCCTGTGCCCAAATGTCAGCAGTGACTGGGCCCACAAGTATGAGAAACTTCTTCCCACGAGCTCCAGTGAGCCCAAGGCCTCTGACAGGGAGCTGGGGGAGCTGTGGGATGAGGGAACTGGGAGCACTGGTGGAGCTAATGGAGCTGAGGGGGCAGAGGGGGGAGCTGCTGGCACTCACAGGGGGAGAGCTCAGCACTGAGCAAGGACCAACACTGCAAAGGAAGGTGCCATCCCATGAAGGAGAAAACAACAGCAGGCACTAAACCCAGCCCTGGGAAACCTGCTGTGCCACAGCAGCTCTGCCAAAGAGGTGGCAGGCCCTGGGTGCCAGCAGCAGCTCAGCAATCAAGGGACCTGGGCAGCATCATGGGACCTTCTGCTCCCCCCCTTAATGATTTCTGCCCTTTCCCAGCTGACACTAAAACATATTCCAGGCAAAGCCATCTGTAAACAGCCATGTAATGGGATAAATATTTCTTATGGGAGGCTTTCCTTGATCACAGGAGACACAGGGACTCGTGAGAGCCAGGGGATCACAGGATCCTTCAGGGTGGAAAAGCCCTTGGGGACCACCGAGTGCAACTGTTCCCCAGCACTGCCAACACCCCCAACCCACATCCCAGGTGCCACATCCACAGGGCTGTTAAATCCTGCAGGGATTGTGAGTCCCCCCTGCCCTGGGCAGCCGCTTCCTGGGATGAGTAACACCATTTGGGAACAGCTTGAAGTCATTTCTGCACCAAAGGGACTTATGACACTTCCAGGACTTTGTCCTCGTTTCTTTCCACTATGTGAAGGAGCTTTTCAGGCTCGGAAAATTTCTCCTAAGGAAAACACAACCTGCAGGAAAACTCCCAGGCAGCTCCATGGAATATTTAGGAAGTTATTACCCCATTAAAATTCCAGCTGAAGCTGGGGGTTTGATGGAGAACCTGGAATCACAGAGTACTTGGCTCTATTTAACACACACTTCTAGGGCAGAGAGACAAAACAATTTATACTTTATGGCCACTCTCAGGTGCAACATTAAGGGTTTGGAAGTCATGAAATCCTGAAAATCCACCCCCAAAAAAGGAGGTCAGGAGAGCACTGGTACAAACACAGCAGCACATTCCTGGTGGGAGCTGCACGCTGCCAAGGGTACTCAAAATCCAAACTCTGCCACTGCTGGGAAAGGGTGACTTTGCTTGTCCCCTTTTTATTTTTTACCTTCAGATGTTTTCCAGGCCTTCCAAAGATCTTCCACACTGATCAGCTTGTCCTCTCCATGGAAGGTGCTGTGCTTGACTGCTGGGTCGTGGTAATTCAAGTCTTCCCTCAAGAACTAGGAATAAAGAGCAGGATTAGGCTTTAGTTCATCTTTTATGGGTTATAACCTTGGGGTTTGGGATTCCAGGCTTTTCTTTCAACTATAATACCACCAAAATTTCACCTAAATGGCACAATGGAACCAGCTTTATGCCAACAGTGCAAGAATCCAAAGTATTGCTGGGTTTGAGCTGCACCTTCAAATCCAAGCTGGAACAAATGCCATGGGCAAGGGGCAGGCAGCTCCACTGAGAAATATATATAAATATATATAAATATATATATGCCAGTTGTGGCTGCCCCATCCCTGGAAGTGTCCAAGCCAGCTTGGATGGGACTTTGCAGTCTGGGGCAGTGGGAGGTGTCCCTGCCCATGGCAGGGGGTGGCACTGGGTGGGCTTTATGGTCCTTCCCAACCCAAACCAGTGTGTGAAATCCTCCAGCAGAAGGAGAACCACTCACATTCCAGTGCCCAACAGATGGAAGCAAATGAAAGGCTAAATTCCCATTCCCATCCCTCCCACACTACCCAGGGCACGATTCCTGTGCAGGCAGCTTCCCTCCCAGGTGCTTCCATGTGCACCAGGATTACACCCACAGAAAAACCCTCCTGAGGTCTGGAGACAGAGCTGTCCCACCAGACAGGGCAGGAAGGGGACCCAGGACAGCTTTGGCATGCTGGGCTCCCTGTGAACCCACTGCAGGTCCTGCAGGGCCTCTCCCCTCCCCTCCTCCTGGCAGGGAACAGGGCAAGGGGGGAAAGCTGGGACAAAGGCAGGGCAGTGTGCAGCCCAGTGTCAGTCAGGGCTCTGGCCATGCCAAGCCCAACCCTGTGCCCCAGAGGGGACAAGGCAATGTCACCGTGTCAGCAGGGCTGATCAGCTGCTGCTCTGTATATTTAGCTCGGGGAGCACAGAGAGGAAAAGTGATCCCTTCAGCCTCCTTTTGGCACCTGACCACCAAAACAAGGGCTGTGCGAGGTGGGGGAGCTGGGGGTGGGGAGAACATCCCAGCAGAGGATGTGGGGTGGAGCAGCACGAGGGGCTGGAGGAGCTGGGCTGCTCCCACCAAAGCCCACAGACACCCCACAGCAGATTTTTCCACGTGAAGCTTCTGAGGAAAACAATCACAGAATCCTGGAATGGTTTGGGTTGGGAGGGACCCCCCAGTCCCACTCCCTGCCATGGGCAGGGACACCTTCCACTATCCCAGGTTGCTCCAAGACTCCCAGATGTTCCAAACCTCAGATGCATAAAATATTGACCTACTTGCAAACCACTAAAGAGCCATTCCAAGCTTTAAAGATCCCACTCTCCCAGGCCCTGGGAACAGCCAAAACTCCCGAGTCCTGGGCAGGGTTTGGACCAGAGCATCTCTGAAGTCCCACATGGACCATCTCCAGAGGTCCCACCCAGACCACCCCCAGCCTCAGCCAGGCTGTGAACCCACAGGACAGAGGGAAACTGAGTCAGCCCTGAGTGTCCCCACCGTGCTCAGGAAAGGCAAACCATGGGCAAACCAGCCAGAGGCAATGGGAACAGAACCACCCCCACAAAACAGGCAGGATGAGCTGAGATCAGCCTGGGAATGCTGACATTGGTGCCCTGGGGCCTCCAGCATCAGGAGTCCACCTGGACTGAGCCCACAAGAGCCCATGGATGTGGCTCCAAGGGCTGGAGCCCCTCTGCTCTGGGACAGGCTGGGAGAGCTGGGAATGGTCACCTGGAGAAGGGAAGGCTCCAGGGAGACCTCAGAGCCCCTTCCAGAGCCTGAAGGAGCTCCAGGAGAGCTGGACAAACTTGTTGGCTGAAGGCATTGCTCAGAAATGAGCAGAGCTGTGAAAAGAATTTTCTTGAATTCTTTTTCATAGAATCACAGAATCATGGAATATCCTGAGCTGGGAGTGACCCACGAGGATCGTCCAGCCCAGCTCCTGGCCCTGCACAGGGCACCCCAACAGTCCCACCCTGTGCCTGAGAGCATCACCCAAACTCTCCTTGAGCTCTGTTTTCTGTGGGGTTTTTTTATCTGCAGCAACTGCAACTACTGAAGTGATTTTGCAAACCTCCCCATCCCTCCCACAGCCCTGGCTCTCTGCCCAGGCTCCCTCCCCAGCACCAGCTCCTGCCTGTGCCACTGCCAAGCCCTCTGTGTGCTGGCACAGCTCCCTGTGCTCCCCAACTTTAACAGCTTTCCTGAGCCACCCATTCCACTAAAACACAGAAAACCCCAAGGTCTCCAAGGTCTCTTCCTGCTCAGGGACCCTGGGAAGCAGGACCAGGGGTTGAGAGGAGCCAGGGCCCAATGGAGAAACAACACAGGCCTTGTTTCCCCAGGAAAGCAGGCTCAGAGCATCCAAGGATCAATGGGAAGCTACATCCCAAACAGCTGGAGCTGCCTTTGGAGTGAGCACAGAGGGCAGAAATAGGTCCCTAATTAGAAAACTTCCCCAGGAGGGACAGTTCTTTCCTTTATAATCCAGGCCACTGATGTCACCTGAGACTTCTTTGAAAATTCACTTCCCAAAACGAAAAACTGCAGTGGTTTATGGACAGCTTGAAGCTGTGGGACAAACTTCCACCTGCAATTTGGATATTTAAAAGCACAACTGTGTCCCCCTTTCTGCCCAGTCAGGTCTTCCAACCCAAACAAAGCATTCCCATAATTCACCCCAAAGATAAGGGGCCAAAATAACAAATGAAAATACAACATTCTCAACCAACCAGGGAAATGCCCCATCCCTGGAAGTGTCCAAGGCCAGGCTGGATGGTTCTTGGAACAACCTGGGATAGCGGAAGGTGTCCCTGCCATGGCAGGGGAGGCAATGAGGCTTTAAGGTCCCTTCCAATCCAAACCATCCTGGGATTCCATGAACCCTGTAAAAGGTTTAAATTTGAGCCTCCTGCATTCTTCCCAATAATCCCCTAGCAGCTGTCCTGCTGCACAGACATGGAGTTAAACCTGACTGCAGGGTCCCTGTGGGGGGAGAGGGATAACCTTGACAGGGAGAAGGGGACAGGAGCCAGCCCAGCCAGGGAAATTCCTGGAATACCACGTTCACTGCCTTCAGAGCTCATTGGAAGGTGCATTTAGTGCAACTTCAATAAAAGCTTCAAGCTGAGCAGAGGGAAAGCAGCAACTGTGTGTATGGAATCATGGAGACTTGGACTCACTGAGGTTGGAAAAGGCTTCTAAAATCATTGAGTCCAACCATAAACCACAAACCCAACAAGGCCAAGGGCAGGTGCAATCCCAGCACAAACATGGGCTGGGGAGAAGGGATTGGGAGCAGCCCTGGGAGAAGGGGCTGGGGGTGCTGGTGGGAGAGAGGCTGGACATGGCCCAGCCCAGAAATCCAACTGATCCTGGGCTGATCCCCCAGCAGGGGAGGGGGGATTGTGCCCCTGTGTCCCCTCAGGTGAGACCCCCTCCCCTGCAGAGCTGCTCCAGCCCTGGGATCCAGCACAGCAAGGACCTGGAGCTGCTGGAGAGAGTCCAGAGGAGGCCCCAGAGATGTTCCAGGGGCTGGATGGAGCCCCTGTGCTCTGGGACAGGCTGGGAGAGCTGGGAATGGTCACCTGGAGAAGGGGAGGATCCACTGAGACCTCGGAGCCCCTTGCAGAGCCTGAAGGGGCTCCAGGAGAGCTGGAGAGGGACTGGGGACAGGGGATGGAGGGACAGGCCCCAGGGAATGGCTTCCCACTGCCAGAGGGCAGGAGAGATGGGATCTGGGGAAGGGATTCCTGGCTGGGAGGGTGGGGAGGGGCTGGGCTGGAATTCCCAGAGAAGCTGTGGCTGCCCCTGGATCCCTGGGAGTGTCCCAGGCCAGGTTGGAGCCCCCTGGGACAGTGGGAGGTGTCCCTGCCCAGGGCAGGGGTGGCTCTGGGTGGTCCCTCCCAACCCAAACCGTTGTGGGATTCTGTGCCCTGAGACTGCGGAACTGCCTGTGAGAGGCAGCAGATCCCTTCCCCCATGGGCTTTCTTTCAGCTTCCAACAGTTTCCTGTTCAGAGGCCAGTTCCCCCTGGAGGACAGAATTCCCCACCTGAATGGAGCACCCACCACAACTGAGGCAACACTGCAAACAGCTTCCCTCCTCCAGCAGGCTCAGGCAAACAAAGAACAACAACTTCATTTCTCTGCTGATCAACAAAAGGCTGCTCCTTTTCCAGCACTGAGCACATGGACCAGGGCTGTTTGAGCTGGGTGGTGGTAAACATGGAGTCATGGAATGGTTTGTGTTGGAAGGGACCTCAGAGATCTGGACAGGCACATCTTCCTCTAGACCAGCTTGTCCAGAGCCCTGCCCAGCCTGGCCTTCACATGGTCATGTGAAGGGGACAGTAGGCAGTGTGTCTGCTCAGAGTGACACAGGTTCCATCAGAATCCAGAGTTTTTTCCCAACTCCACAATTAAAATGGGAATTAAATAATAAAAATCATGTAAAATAATCTACTTGGTCTTTCAGTGCTGGAATAAACAGAGAACACCCCATGTGTAGAACATCATGGTACCACGTAAGGTTTGGCTTGGGAGGGACCTTAAATCCCAGCCCAGCCCAGCCCTGCCCTGTGCAGGGACAGCTCCCCCTGTCCCAGGGGGCTCCAGCCTGGCCTGGGACACTCCCAGGGATCCAGGGGCAGCCACAGCTGCTCTGGGCACAGCAGCCCCGGGCACCAGCGGGGACAGAGCCCAGCCCCGGCTGCGGAGGGGCCGTGGCTCCCCGTGGGGTGGGGGGACAGGCCCCAGCCCAGAGCCCAGCAGGGCCCCGGGCCCAGCACTGACCTCGTCGCTCTCCTCCACGTCCACGTTGCCGTTGGCGTCGTCGTCCATCTGCTTGTGGATGTTGCGCACGGCCTCGAAGCTGAGCTGCTCCTCCTCGTCCTGGCACAGCGGGCGGTCGATGCGGCAGAACTCTGGGGGCACGGGGGAGGC
>VXBA01005934.1:171-84004 GCA_013399895.1 Serilophus lunatus
TTCCCGGGAGCCCTGCTGTGGGAGGGCCGGCCGGGGGACCGGGGGTTCCCGCGCCGCTGCTCCCCTCCTGCCTGCTCGCTCGCTGCCGTTCTGGGTGAGGCTGAGGGATAGCCCGGTGCGTACAAAGAAAAAGGCGAGGTCTCCTTACTCTCTGCTCCTGGCTTCCTGTTTGGTGCCTGCTAGTGACTTCCCGGGAAACCCAGGGGCAGGAAATAATAAGGAGTGGGTTTTCACTCTGGCAGCGAGGGAGAAGGGGAAGAGAATGTCTGAGAGATGCCAGGGGGAAGTTGGAGGGAGACCAGCCAGTCTCTTGCCCAGCTTTCCTGATTCTGCCCACCTGGAGAGGAGTTGGCCCAGGCCTGACTGACATGGGAACTCTCCCTCACCTCCACCTTCTCCTTTCTGTCCTGTGTCCCTCAGGTTCTGCTTCCAGCTACATCAGCTGGAAGAGGCAGGCATACCAAGGCCTGTCCCTTTCCCTGCAGGGCTGCAGTTCAGGGTCAGGTCTGGCCTTCCATCATAGGAGCATTCAGCTACAGAATCACATCTGTGCAGGACCAGAAGAAGAACCAGTGTCAGAAATGAGGCATAAAAACACTTAGAAGGAGAAGGGAAGGGAGGGGAGAGCCCTGGGACAGTTTGTTGAAATGCCGCATGACATGGCTGCAGCGGGTGCTATGAGGACATGCTGGCGGGGCTGTGTCAGGGTTACAGGGGTATTGAAACTTGAAGTGTCGTGGATAAGTGTTCAGATTATCAGCAGAGCGGCCTCAGAAGTTCAAATGGCACAGCAATGAATGGACCTCTAATTAAGTCTATAGGTACATTGGCAGAGTTGTAGAAGGAGCTCACTATTGCAGGTCTCAGCTGAGGCACTTTGGAGAGGGAAAGGGCTCAGGAACAAAGCCAGGAGGCAGATGCTGCAGGTCACAACTGAGCACCAGCAGAGCACGGCTGCACAATAGGAGGTCCTTTGGCAGAGCTGCTGGAGGGCATTGGAAGAGGGTGATAGGGAGCTATGCAAGGTAGGTTGTCAATGCTGTGGCAGTGGAGGAGGAGGTAGCTCAGTGTGCTGCAGGATAGCACTGTGCTGCAGAGGCGAGGACTCACGACCGAAATGGCACTGGATGAAAGGGATTGAGCTGGGTGTGTGCAGCCACTTCTGCAGACACAAGTGGCACCACTATCCTTTCAGACTATCAATCCTCCACTTCTTCCTCAAAGGTCATATCCACCCTAAAATGCAAGAGAAACATTCAGGCCCCACACAGAAAGGGAACCAGTGCCATGCCAGCTATCAAGACCATCTGTTAAGCACAACCCATGTGAAACTCAGTTATGGTTTATTAATCACTAGCTGCAGGGGCCCTGTTATTTGCAGCAATACTTGAGGACTATGTGAGAGAGTCCCTGTTGTGCTAAAGTCAGAAATACGAGTCCATGCCCCAAAGGGTTTCCAACAGCCCAGCTTCTGTAGCTCAGTGCTTCTGTGTTGGCAGGAGATAGCAAAGTCTGGCTCCTAGGTCACTTGTGAGGAAAGGACAGAAGGAAGTCGCAAAATGTGATAGTGGTTGGCTTCAGTATAAAAGGGGTGTAGTAGTCCATGTGAGAGTCCACAGTCTGTTTCCTGGTCAAGAAATGGTGGTTCTTTTTGCCTTGATGACTTTTCCATCTGCCCTCAAAGTCCAGCAAAGCCTCATTTCAGAGCCCTGAGAAAAAGCTGTTATCAACTTCAGCGAGAAACAGGCGTTTTTTCAGTGTCCTCATTGCAGAAAGGAATCAAGAGAAATAGCTTGGGAATCTCAGGCTGGTATATAAACCAGTCTGAGTTGTTTTGTTGTTTTTTTTTTCCTTTCCTAATCATGCTATGTAGCAAAGCTGGCATGAAACCCCCCTTTGGCCATAATTAAGGGGGTGGAAAAGATGGGCAGAGAGAAGATATTGAGAGAGAGAGAGAGGAAGAAGAGACCACGAAGACAGCTGGTCTTGTAAACGCATGCATGGTTTATTTTTGTGTTTTCTTGCATTGTTGCACAACAGAGGCCCTTGGAATTTGGATTTGTAACAGGACTCAGATCCCAGGAAGGCTGTGTACTCCCTGTGTTTCCTGGGATTTTGATTATTTGTTTTTGCTAGAGGGAAACACAAAAGTAATTCTGACTCCTGGCCTGCTTGGTTGCTGTATTGTAATACTGGTTTTGGAAGGAATCACATCAGGACTGTGGCCACCCTGCTGTGTTGTCTTCCAGCCCCACACTGCTAACAACTGGGGCTCAGTCTTTTATTTAAATATATTTTTGTTTTTTCTTCTGCATCTCAGTGGTTTTCAATCTGTTTGAAGAAGCAAATTAGTATCTAGCACAGAGGAAAAGTAAATGTCTCACAAGTGGTGAGCACCTGTTTGGAGTCTGTGTTTAGTGCTCCTTTAAAATCAGTGGAAAACCTTCTCGTGGTTTATCTTGAACAGGACTGGGCCCAGATATGATAGTTGTTACTGTGCTGGTATTATGAGAGTTAATTCTAAAATCCCTGAGTTTGCGCTTTTCAGTAGTTGAGCTGCAACCTGCAAATGTAAAACTTAGCACAGCACATGTTCACAAGGAACAACTCTCTCTAACAGGTTTATCTCCCTGTCAGCAGAGGAGTGAGCCTAACCAGGCATGGGTCTTCAGCAAGTCAGAACAAATATTTTTTTCCATGTTAGAACCTTCCTAGACTGGCAGAATTGTTATCCCCAAATAATCGGAAGGGAAAGCCATAATTCTTCGTTTTGCAAGGGGTGTGTGGGACAGAGGGAACAAAATTGGGCTGTGTTCGTTGAAAGTCCACGTGTGCTGAATCTCCTGCCTCCCCTTAGCTGTTTAGCACCCTGCTGGGTCAGCTGCTTTACTAGAGCCTGCAGCAGTGACTTCTCAGCCCCTCTTTCACATCCTTATTGCCTCAGCTGATGAATAATTCATGCCTCCGGTTGACAGATAAAATGAAACGATTTGTGCATGTTTTGTCTTATTGATGAATTAATTAATTTTGTTTCTCTTTTTCTCCTCCAGCTGTTTTTTTCTCTGGTCCTCCTTAATGGATGGGGAGCAGGGGTGCACAGAGTAGACATGTGATGCCTTGTGTAGATTGCCCCTGCCTGCAGACTACTGCTCTGCAGAGGCAGATACGGGAGTCATGGCGGGCACAGGGTAGTTTCTCTTGGTTTTCATTTCGTGGGGCGTAGGCTTGCGGAAGCTGTCGCATAACTCACAGCAAAAAGTGAAGGTCTCTCATGAGGACTGGCAGTGAGCAATCAACGGATCTTGTAGGTGTAACTCTGAGGCCTCAGTCCATTTCTTAGCAGTTCTTCGGTTTTATCTTCTTTTAAATCAGCAAATGAGAGTGAATGCTGATTCACAAAACAGGAGAGTTTTTTTCCATAAAATAGGCAGATATTCTGCAAACCAGCGTCAAAAGATTGCCACACACAGCTTTAACAGTGTACCCTCTTTATAATACATATGTTCTCTAGTGTGACCTGTTCCTCATCTTGAGGTTCTATGTTCTTACAATCCCACCTTTTCTTTAAAATAGGAAACTAATCCACTGTCCGTTGACACTGCCCATCGAAACTGCCCATTTCCCAGTACAAAGCAGGACCTTCCCTATTCCCCCATCAGCAGATTACTTTAAGCAAAATTTGGTAGCTTTAAAAAAAGAGGGAAAAAAAATCACTCTATGCAGAGCAGTTAGTGATCCAGTAAAATGAACTTCATTCAGACCTGAAGTTAAAGTCACAATTAAGTTGTGCAAAGGGGAAAAGCTAGAAGTCTGTCTGCTTTCTGTGGCTTGCCTCTATTCTATCAACAATGAAGCCTAATCTTTTGGCAAAGGTTGATGCGTCTGTGTGCCTGAATGTTTGCGTTCCCTTCCTCAGAGATATCAATAATGATTAATTATTTTTAAAGGAAGGTGAAAAATTGTCTCAAGCTGGCTATCCAGAAATCTAAGCATCCAAACTCACATGACCCTTGTAGTCTTTTAAGTGATCATAGCTGGGTTTAGCTGTCTCTGTACTACAGAGTCTTTTGAGAAAGCACAGTTTTCAGTAGTTGAACGGAGGAGAAATCTGGTATGCACAAAGGCTGTTTTCTCAAAATGAACTTGCTGTTTGACTTATCCTTTGCATATTTTTGTGTGAAAGAGTTTCTGATCAGGTGCTTTGACTTCTCATTCAGTGCACAGTATTAACTGTTCCCAACTTGGAATAGTTTGCATTGGTCTGCAAAATTGATGCTTAAGTCTGTTCACCTGGTACTTGTTCTGAGGAGATCCAAATGATCTTATGAGATCTGGAACATGAGAAATTTAATGTTATTGTTGAACCCTGTCCATCTGAATTAATATATGTCTCTGTGCTCTTTGAAACATTGCTCAGACCTGTACTGCTGAAGGTATAGTCTCTTAAGACATTTGAAAGACCCTCTTCTGAAAGCTACTTTGCACTTGCTCAGTATCTCATAGCATATTTTGCAAAAATGGGAATGCTAACTCTGGGTCAGAATTAGATCAGGGCTTTCTTCCACTATATATTTCCTTTGCAATTTAAATTGGAGAGAGGTTTCTTTCCTTTATCATTTCTGCTTTTGGGTAATACAGCCCTGACTTTTCAAGCAAGTGCCACACTCTACTGCAGAGGTGACCGCATTTCAAAGACAGATGAAGGATCCTGCTGTATGCTTTGTATAAGCATTGAAGTTGTAAAGAATATTTGGTTATGTGACACCAGCTATGTAGTCAGAATACTGGAGAATGAGAATGTTACTTTTTATATTATTTCTACATTTGAAAATTTCTTAACAATGCTGGCCGGTTTTCCTTGTTTTCTTTTTCTTTCTTTTCTATTGCCATGGCATGAAAACAAATGCTTGAACAATGATATGATAATCACTGGGTTAGTATATACTGTGCTGTTGGAAGGTCCACATTCCTTACACAGATCTCACTAGAAGGAAGAAAATGTACCTAGGTCATCTAATATGGGAATACTGACAAGAACAGAGTAGTCTCCTGCTGGTGATGGGGAAGTTTCATGGTTTGTCATACAGAAGGTAACCAAATAAAACCTGGAGCTTCTAAATGCAAGGAGCATAACTTTTGTTCTGGGAAGTACAAAGGATGACCATTCTTCTATTTTTTGACTTTTCCATGTGCTGTGACTTAAGATGACTGGCTCTCTGTATAGGTGACCAGGATGACAGTCCTGTTCTGGTTGGCTGATTTACTTTTTGGTTGGTTTGGGAGGTTTTTTGCATTTTTTGTCCTGGTGGGCTTTGATAACTATGAAAGGTCACTTGCATCAGAAAAAAAGGGTGTTTTTCATGTCTTCTGTGTAATTTCTGCTCACAAGATGATATGCAGTTTAACTGGTGGCTGTGATTTGTGGTATGACCTTGACAAGACATTACTTTACTTTGCAACTTGTTTTCTTCATCTGTGAAATGAAGAGAAAGCCATTTTTTCACTCAGGTGAGGTGAGCAGTCTGGGTATACCCAAGTGCTTTGAGGTCTCTGGCAGGAAGCCACAGAAATGAATGAAACCCCAGTAGTCCTTTTGGGCTTTAGATGTCAGAGAATCTTAAAGAGCAGACTGCTTCTATCTCTTCTTGAAGGACAAGAAGGACATCTTCAAATTCTGAACACAGATCTTGGTAGTGTTTTCCCATATGGCCTTAAAGCGTGGACAGGCTCCAGTGCCAAATCCCAGCACTGGTGTTTCTGAAGGAGCAGGAGAGCATTTCAGCAGAGTGCTGGCTGTGCTGAACTCCAGGCAGCCACTGGAGCCCAGGACCTGTGATTCACCACAGCTCTCTCACCACTCTTCTATATTACTTCTCTTGCATTGTGTGTATGTTGTTTTTGCACATTAAAACATAACTTATACCCCTGGGTGACTTTCCCCCAAACTATGAATTTAAAGTACTTCTGACACTGTCTTTTAGAATTTGAATATAATTATGTGCTTTGGATATAAATTGTGGGTTTTGCTACATAAGAAACTACTGGAGATGCCTGTTCTTGTAGTTTACAGATGCTTTATATCTAGGGATGTATATTTAGGCTGCTTTTCTGTATGGTTTATTAAGATTAAAAAGAAGTTCATGTGAGCTTTCGTAGTTTTGAAGCATGAAAAATGGGCTGATAAAGGACATTACTAAATTGATCCAGTGCTAAGGTTTACTTTATCATCTCTTAGCTTTTCACTTTGCATCTTTTTGCATTCTTGATGATGAACAGGAGAGTGGGAAGTATTTCAAAGTATTTCATGGTCTATAGAGGACCTTGTGTCTGCAGATCAAGGGACAGTAAATGAATCAGAAAGACATAAAAAGATTGCTAAAAAAAGACTTTTTGCTTGTTCTGTGACTACCACATGGTAAAGAATGAGGGAAAACTTTTGTAGAGGGTACAGGAAGAGTAGCATCCGTTTAATCAACAGGCCAGGCTCCATTCAATAATTGCAGAGTGAATCCATTTCCATGCTATCCTTGGAATTTTGTTTAGAATTTAGAATAAGTTCAATGTATTATGCAGATCAAATTATTGGAATATTATTAATCTACATTAAGCAGGCCAAATTATTGGAAGAGGAGAGGAGATGAAGTTTCTTTCTTTCTTTCCAAAACTTTTGCATCATGATACATGAGGTCAACTGACTGTTTGGATGTGTTTGGTGAACCCTTTGGTTCCTTACTCAACTGCTGTACTGCCCAGTGAGGGTTTTCATGACTTTGTCTCACAGCTGGATCCTGCAGTTATGGCAGCCTGCTGCTTCTGCTCCAGCTGGTTTGTTTAATAACCTCAGCCAGTGGAGACATTAAAGGGATGATGTCTGGAAATATTTTTATCTAGCTGGTTCTGCAGATTTGCTGTTTCAGCTACCAATGATTCAGTGCACAAATATCCTCCACTGCTGGTGAGGGCTTCAGCCCATAGTATGAGGACATATCAAACCTGATTTCCTTTTATGAAAAGGTAACCCACCCAGTTGATCAAGAGAAGCCAGTTAATGTCATGTTTTTTGATTTCAGTGAAGTTTTTGATACTGTTTCTCACAGGACAAAATATCCAGCACACAGCTGGATAAACACATCGTGTGGTGGGTGAGCAGTTGGCTTACAGGTTGAGCACAGAGGGTAACAGTGAATGGGGAACATTAAAATGGTGAGCTGTCACTAGTGGAGTTCCACGAGGCTCCCTCTTAGGCCCTGTGCTCTTCAACATCTTCATAAATGACTTGGTTGCAGGACTGGAAGGGATGCTAAGCAAATTTACAGATGACACAAAACTTGGAGGAGCTGTTGACTCTCTCAACGGCAGGGAGGCCCTGCAGAGAGAACTTGACAAATTAGAGGACTGGGCAAACACCAGCCCTATGAAATTCAACAAGGAGAAGTGCCAGATTCTGCACCTGGGATGGAGCAACCCTGGCTATTCACACAGATTGGGGAATGAGATACTGGAAGGCTTTTGCAGAAAGGGACCAAGGGGTCCTGGTTGATGGCAAGTTGAATCTGAATCCTCTGGCAGCCAGGAAGGTCAACTGTGGCCTGGGGGGCATCAGGCAAAGTATTACCAGCCAGTTGAGGGAGGTGATTGTCCCACTCTGCTCTGGCCTCATCTTGAATATTGTGGCAGTTTGGGGCACCACAATATAAGAAAGATATGAAGCTCTTAGTGAGTGTCCAAAGGAGGGCAATGAAAATGGTGAAGGACCTTGAGAGGAAGTCATATGAGGAGTGGCTGAGGTCACTTGGTCTGTTCAGCCTGGAGAAGAGGAGACTGAGGGGAGACCTCATTGCAGTTGCAACTTCCTGGTGAGGGGAAGAGGAGGGGCAGACCCTGATCTCTTCTCTTTGGTGACCAGAGACAGGACCTGAGGGAATGGCCTGAAGTTGTGTCAGGGGAGTTTTAGTTTGGATACTAGAAAAAGATTCTTCACCCAGAAGGTGGTTGGGTGCTGGAATAGGCTTCCCAGAGAAGTGGGAACAGATTATGGAAATTCCCTAGAAAATGTTTTGAAGACAGTTACAGGGTGGTTAAGAGAGAAAACATATAGTAGATACAGTATACCTGTAATTGTTGAAGAATGAAGAAAAGAATTAAAAAAAAAACAAACAAAAAAAAGGCAAGTAAAAAAAAAGACCTGATTCATTTTGATTTGGTTATTACGCTAACTGGAGTATACATAGAAATTGGGTTCACCAAATGTCTCCACTTGGGGTATATTCTGGAAAGATTCTCACTGTCTGATTTATCACTTAGGAATCCCTGTGTTTATTGAATTAAACCTTTCATCTTTTGTAAATTCCCTGAGTTATGGTGATCATCTGAGTGAGTTTCACTCTACAGCCTGTTGACACATTTTCTGACCAACAAGCACTGCGGGCCTTCTAGGGTCCTGTGAGATAAGAGTGAAAACAGTAGGTAAAAACTTGTAATTTTTCTCTTCCCTTTGTTCTTTATTTACTTGTCTAATGGTAGCTTCTCTTACATTCTGATTATGCTACTGATTATTATGATGTTCTGGGCTTTCACAGAAGAGTTTGTCATTCATTCATGTTCACTGAGTGCAGTGTCTAGGAATGCTGGTGGCCTGGACAGGACCTAGAGTAATCCTAAATTTATGTGGCCTACATCTAGTCATCTGCTTCTGTAACCTCTCTGTAGGATTGCAGGAAGACTCCTGCTCCCCCAGTATCATCTTTTCTTAGCAGCTTAGTAATGAATGCCAGAACTTTCCCTGATCTTGCTTCCCTCTGTGCAGTCCAGCATATTTCTGTCAGTGTAGGTTTGGAAGATACTGACGACTTTGAATGCCTTTTCAGTATTTATTATCTCACCGTGGAGCCTACTCCTTCCTGTCCCTCATGCATTCAGAGGCAGTTCATTAGAGGGAAGGAAGAGGCAAATAAATTAATTTTCCTTGAGAAATGTATTCAACACCTTACAGAGGCTTGTTGAAGAGAAACAGAGCATAGAATTCTTACTATCTTCAAACTATTTTTTAATATGGAAAACCTGGAGAAAAAAGTGCCCTACAAACACCCATTTACCATGTTACTTATTTTTTTGACATGAGGCACTATGAATATGCCAGGATTGCAGTAGGCTGGAACAGAATAAGGTGATGTGCATGCCTGTCCTTCAGAATTGGTGTGCATTGGCTTAGTATAAAAGGATTATATCTTGTAACTGAATATCAGGGTGGCAAATTCTGCTCAGGTGAATGCCAGTGGTGTATATCAAAGCTTATTTCATTTCAGGTAATTGTTATTCCAGACAGTTTAGTTTCTACTTAACAAGCCATATAGTCAGGCTGTTTTTCCTGGCCCAGTCATTAGGAAAATATACACTGGCAAAATGAGTAGCCTTCCTTGCTCGACTAATTAATGCTTGGTAGCTGTTTTAAAAACAGTCAAAGCCCGAGCCTTTTGTGCATTCCTTGGTGAGAAATTTTGCCACTGATGTCAGTGAAACCATATTTCACTTGCCACTGGGCAACACTGAAGAAGTTTTTCCTCAGCAGCAGCATGAAGCAAGACAAGAACTCCCAAACATTTTCCCTGGCTGTGCTACAGGCTTACCCTAGAGATGGTGAATCATACATTACCAGGTGATTCAGTTTATGCTGTGCAAAAATATAATGGCATTTTAAAGTCTTGTGAAATTCTGGCATAATCCATATGAAAGGAAAAGAACTATATTGTTGCTGTTCTTTCCTAACATACTGGAAAGGTATTTTCAAACTTCAGCCAGAGTATTTGGTCCCTGGAATTTAGGGAACATCATAGTGCTATGGCTCCTGGTATTCTCTTTGGATGAAATCCTGGGAATTCATCCCTGTAATGTCCTCAGAAGGACTGATGCCATTTTAGGCAGACAGCTGCAAAGAAATACTGATCTTCATTCCAAGAATACATTGTCAGAAAAATGGGGAATGCCTGGGCTGTGTGGTTTAAAGCAGTGTTTTGTTTCAGTCATTTCTTTCTGAGATCAAGTTTCTGCTGCTGGTGACTAGTTCATTTACTGCTTCAAGGAGCATTATGGACATGCATTTCTCTTTGCTGGTTTCAGAAATCTGGGGGGATTTTTTAGACCAGTGACCCAAAGAGCTGACTCTGTCACCCCAGCTTCTACTTTCAGTGCCCCTGTTTGCTATCACCTGCTTCTGTCACAAGTTAGATCTTGTCTGCAACTCTTCAATCAATTAATTTAACTGAAAATTGTGAACAAAGTTATCAAGATGACTTCAGTTAGCAAGAGAAAGAAGGGAGGGAGAGAAGTGGAGAAAAATGGAAATAAGGCTGAAGTGTAAATTCATTTCCATTCTTTCTCTTTGATCGGAAGTAAAGCAGGGAAGGATTATCAGAACTATTAAAGACCTAAGTAGTTCTCAATAAAAAAAAACAGGCAGTCTGAAGCCAGTGGAAAATACACACACTAAACAGGAGAGGAAGGAGTTAGTATCAGAGCTTAGTAACATGGCTGCCCTGTTGGCTCCTCGACCTGAGCTGAGGAGTTTCAAGGTTTTCTCCAGAAGGCTGTGGATCTGCATCTTGTCCACAAGAGCCCCATGTTGCTGATGTTCAATTTACAGTGGTCTCTTAGCCACATGCTTTTTTGGCCTTGGACCTAGACTTCAAAGTATTCCATACATTTTTGTAAGTCTGGTTACTGTGATGATTGAAGCTTGCTTGGGTGTTTGTTTGTTTAGGTGGGATTTTGTGTGGATTTTTGTTTGGGTTTTGTTTGTTTGTTTATTTGCTTGGTTTTTTAAATACTATTGCCTGTGTTCTTGGTCTGTGCTCATTTAGCTTATTACTTACTGGTCTAAAGCAGGAGTCCTCAAGCTACGGCCCGTGGGCCGGCTACAGCCCGCCAGGGTCCTCAATCCGTCCCGCCGGTATTTACAGACCCCCCCGCCTCTGTCCTGTCTGCGGTCTCCTCTCGGACGGGGACACCCCCGTCCCCCCGCAGTCCCACGGGCGGCTCTGCGGGGCCGGGGCGGGCGGAGTGCGGGTCTCACCCCCGGGCTGCCCCGCGCTGCGACTGGCAGGGACAAATATGGAACGGAACACTGACCATCTCATTAGCCAAGAGCAGGCCCATAGTTTACATTGAATTATTATTTGTTTTTGTTGATTACAATTGTTCTTCATTTTAAATATTGCATTCTTTTTCCTGTTTTTTGTGCACTACTACAAATAAAATACGTGCAGTGTGCATAGGAATTTGTTCACTTTTTTCCAAACTATAGTCCGGCCCCGACAGTGTCTGAAGGACAGTGAACCGGCCCCCTGTTTAAAAAGTTTGAGGACCCCTGGTCTAAAGAGTCATGGCACTTTTTCTGTGGAGGGAGAAAGGGTGGGCATGGGGAGTGCTATGCAATGCTTTATTTATGTTACTGAGAAGGTCACTAGGACAGGCCCAGGTAAAGGCTGGTCTGTACGTCAGTCTGCAGTGGTGCCTCGGGATGTGTGCTTGCCCTGTCTGTGCTCCCCTGTTACACAACAGGAGACTAAGAGGAACAGATTGTTGAAATGCAGTCTCTGAATACTGGGCATTTTTGTCAGGGCACCCTTGCACTTGTATATAGAGATATGTGCAGTATTTCTCCTCAGGGAAACTCGATTCTCTTCAGAAGCAGTATCTAGTTTTCACATCTCTGCTGAGGTTTGAGATTATGCTTAATTCATGTCCATAGAGAAGCTGAGTTCAGATTCAGGAAAGGGCTAGGGGCTGTGTGTGGAGACTATTTCCCTCTAAATACTATGTATAGACAAAGTAGTCATATCTGCAGGAACTCTTTGTTTCTTTTTTTATCCCATTTCAGTGCCTGAGCATCCATTCTACAGCAACCCTTTTCTATAATCTTTCTGGGTTCCTGGATTCAAGGGCACCTTCTAGAGAGGATGATTGAGTTCCTGACTTTGATGTAGCTGAACTTGACTGTGTTTACAGAAGTTTTAAGTATGGCAAGAAAGTCCCTGATATGATATGATAGTACAGTGTTACTATTTTATGGTGCAGAGCTAATGATTTCTAATTATAGAATAAATTACTTATAAATAAAAAGTAGTAAAAAAATTAATTACTGTTACTTACATGATCCTTGAACAAAAAAGCAACTAAAAATGAATGGGTAGTTCTTGTAAAAGACAAGATTTCTGTTATCTTTGCTGTTTTACATCACCGTTACTTTGCATGAATCCCGGAAGAACAGTTCAGTCATTTGAAAGAATTTGTGGGAAGGTTTTAGGATCCTCCCATGCAAACATAGACTCCATAAGTTCATGTGTCCATGACTGTACTATTAGAAAATCATTTGGAGTCATACAGTCTACAGTCTTATAGGCTACAATCTCAAGGTAGCAAAGATTCAGGAACTAGGAAAGATTTTTGGTTCAAATTACAGTTGAGTCATGGACTCTGTCAGTAGTCTCTGAGGATAAGGCTTGGAAAATGTGTGAGTGAATGTAGAAATTCACTGATAAAGAAATCCTGCATTAGAGTTGAGGTAAACGAGGGACTAAACTGTCCCAGAATGCTGAGCTGTAGATAAACTCGCAGTACAGCCAATGATACGTCAGCACCAGTTTTAGTTAGAGGCTGATACACAATTCGAAGAGACATATCCAACCTGAAGGAAGAAATTAATCACAGAAGATTATAAGAATTTCCATACACACTGGTCCATCTGGTCTGGTATTCTGTCTCTTGACTGTGGCTAGCGCCAGATGCTACAGATGGACGCAAATAACCTCTTTGATATGTTTAATTGTATATCCCGAGGGAGGGTTGTATTTTTTTTCCTTGACCTCACAAATGATGATCACCTTACACTTGTAAAGAACTGTGACAGAAGACTCATTGTTTTATCCTGGCTATAATAATCTCATGTGCTGTTCTATATTAGTAAGTCTGCTTCTTAAACTTTTTGCTTAGCTATTTTTACATTGTTATCTCAAAGCATTTTATGCAGCTTCTTAGAGCCTCACAGCACTGGTAGAGGACAAGCAACCACTTTTTGTATTTCTTATTCTAAGATGAGAAAATGGGGCATGGAGAGGGAAAGCAGTTTGCTGAGTCAGAAACTCTTGCCACATTTAAACAGCCTGAATTCTGCTGAAGTCCGTGGTTTAGCGCTTTCTGTCACTTCACACCAGGTTATCAGGGTGCCTAATTGGAGGCACCTAACAGGCTTTGGAGGTTAATAGAATTTAGATTATCTGAATCCGGCTGTGCACAAAGTCAAACTTGACAGTATAACCTGCCACTGGTGGCATCCAGTCCAGTGCACTTCTCTCGTTGCTCTTGCTTGGTGGGATGGCTGTATTTCTGTCTAGAATTTCTCTTCTGAAATATGTATACAGGGAAAAGAGGCATATACATAGTTAGTTTGACACTACTTAGAAGCGTTGGCTATCATGATTAATTGATTCATGTACTCTGAGTCTAATGTGTCTCAAATAGTTACTTTTTTCTCAAAAACTTACTGTTTATGGATAGATTGTTGGTACAGTGCATGTGCATCAGATCTTCCTGAAATACTTGACTCACTGCACATGCATTATGGCATTGAGCTGTGCATAAGCGCTGGAAAACTGGATTTCCAGAAATGCCAGATGCATGTTTGGCAACCCTCCAGCTTCCTGAGAAGGAATTTCCAGGTAATAAGGCATAATTGGGGAAATATGTGCATATGGCAGCCATACCTCCTTTTTCTTAATAGCAACCCACTTCACGGACTTGTGAGGGTTAGAAGTGTGTGTGTGTGTGTGTGTGTGTGTGTGTGTGTGTGTGTGTAAAAGACAGACTATGCATTGCTTTAGAGAAAAACTGGGTTTGTTTACATTTTGTCTGATAATAACAACATCAGCTATGTTAAATACTGCCAGAAATGTTTTTTCTTCTGCCTCCAAACTGTGTAGACATTAAGCCTGTTGTGTCCAGTGTCAAACAGCAGCTGCCATGTACTCAGATTATTTCAGTTACAGTACATGATGTACAGAAGTATTCTATTCAAAGTTTTCATCTAAACTAATGTAAACCTCCCAGAGAGCAGCCTTCAGATAAGAATATCCCACAGGGAAAGAGTAGTCTGAGCAAGGAATATGGAAACAACAACTTGTGGGGGTGGGTCATAGTTTGATCCTGCCTTCTGCTATCACTCTAGACAAACCAGCTAGCTTCATTTCTGCTGGCTCTAAATTCCCAGGTGTTAATGGGGAGTTGAAATATTTGTGTGTTTCCTAGGCTTGGGAGATATAATCAGCCTCATCTTACTTTTGCCATTACAAACCAGAAAACATTTGGCATCAACAAGGGTCTGTTGTGCTGGCACTGTGCTCTTAGCTGACTAGAGGTTACATCAGTTCCCTTGCTGCCTGTACCTGCATAGCTAAAGAATAGCTGTGACCTGAAGATCCCAGTTTCAGCCTCAGTTGTACATTGTGCCAATTTCAGATGAAAATCTTTATTCGTCTCTTGTGTTTGTCTAGTAGTTGTCAGATTCAGCAGCAGAAAAGGGATGCCAGGGGACTTAGGGCCTAGGCAGAAAGAACTTCCATTTGTTGTTGTATCCTATGATGTGAGTAGAGTAGGGTACAGGGAATGAAGAGCTGTCCCATCTATTTTATTCAAGATTTGTTTTTGTCTATCTATGAGATGGACACAACCCTAAAATGTTGAAAATGTTGGGCTGGCTATTCCAAGGAATTCAGAGAGGATCAGTTCAAGTATCTTCTTTCAACAGTTACTGCACAAGGGGGGTAGGTCATATCTTTTTGTGAAACATCCAAGCATCTGATGCAAAATAACAGTAAAATCCTTTCTCTGTGCACAGACACACCCATTGTAGGCACTTGCTTATGACCTAATACCACATGCAGGAATTTAAAGAGAAAGCCATTAAACTTCTGTAGGAAAACTAATATAACTAAAAGATGTTCTCCCAGTACTCAATCCTTTCCTACAAATCTTGTACCCTCAGACTACTTCTGCAACAATCTTGCCAAATTCA
The DNA here is from genome assembly GCA_013399895.1 of Serilophus lunatus. Lineage (NCBI taxonomy): Eukaryota > Metazoa > Chordata > Aves > Passeriformes > Eurylaimidae > Serilophus > Serilophus lunatus. The sequence continues at coordinate 15,236 of VXBA01005934.1, forward strand.
TCACCAGAAACAGAATTCATTTAATGAACCAAGCCACGGAAAGCCTGATTTCTGTAGTTGCCATAGAAAAATATCAGTCACAGCAAACCATCCGAAGCCCTGGATTTAATACATGCATGGTCTGATGTACGTGGTTCACACACGTATGAACCAATGTTGGAAAGTCATCCAGCACTTGCAAAAGTCCTCATGGACTTTAGCTGGTGAAACCAGAAACTGTCATGCACCATGGTGAACTCACACAAACACACAGTAAATAGAAACATCCAGTTAACGGAGGGAGAACATTTTTCACAAATAACCAGTCTAACCTATCAGCCCTGATCCTCAAGGGAGTATTTCAAAATAGTTTCAAAGGAAGATCTTAGAAACTAAAATTTTTAACTGCTAGACTAAAAATCAAGGGCTTGGGATAGCAATATTGGTTTATTATGTGTTGTCTTTCTTGCTGCCTATGAACTCTTCATATCCTGTAGGTGATAATTAGTTCTCTCTCTCTCTCACTGAGGGAGAGAACCTATTACTATTGCTAGTACTACTCCCCATGGATCTACAGGTAGCAGTAACTCTTTCCTCAAATCGACTAATTTATTGGATAGCAGTGTTAAATTCAGAGCTATTAGTCTAAACCTTCATGTAGTTTTGAAAGTTGCTGCTACACTTTTAGATTTGAATAGAGCTTATGTTCTATGCTTTCCATTTTTTCCTTTTGTACTGTTTGGTATTCTAAATGCAAATCTTTCTCATTTGTATCCTTTAATTGTCATAGGTATAACAACATCATTACAAAATTTTCAATCTTTGACATTTTTTAACTTCTTGAAGCATTTTTTTGTTAAGGTTTCCAGACAAAATATGTTTTTAATGGAACTTGAAACCTTTTTATTAAATGCCTAAATTTGTTAAAAACTGAATATGGAACAATCCCTATAAATAGTTTACTTCTGATGAATTACCCTTCAGTGGTAAATTCTTAACCAATGCAAGTCATAAAAAGATTTGGGCACAAACGCAAACAAAAATCAGATCTATGCCATTAGAACCATTCTGAAAGCCCGAGTTACATGAGCATTAATCCATTTAGAAGGCTCCCAAAATAGTTGCAGTTTTTTCTCCTGTACTTGATACAGTGTGGCTTGAACAGCAGGAGAAATGGGAAATATTTCTGGATCTTATCTGTAGGTAACTAGGGCTCTGGAAGTGAATATTCTAAACCATGCTTCTTCCAACATTTTTAGGCTTAAAACTGAATGTTTGTTATATTGTAACTCTGTAGCTGGGATTTTAATTTAGGAGAATTTTCAAATTGAAATTGATGCCAATGTGATTCTGAGAGAAAGCATTCAAAGACGATGGAGAAGTGTCATACATCAATTAAAAGGCCATGGTATTCTTTTAACTGCTGCTGTGAAATGAACCCAATGCAAACCCAGCTGTAGTTGTGGACTTGTTAAAGTATTGTGGATTCTATTATGAAATATTGTGAACTTCTGTGCTATTCTGCATCAAGAAATTTCAGTCTGTAACCTGCTACTGGAGCAAGCCTGAAGGCTCCGGCTGAATCCCACCACTACTGCTAGGTGCCCATATTTTTTTTTTAATGTTTAAAGCTAGATAAATTTAAAGCCCAAACAAGTCACTATTTAGGCAATACATTTCTTAGGATAAACAATCTGGTATGCTAGCGCAATGCTTTACAATACCTTGTTCTGGCACTTATGATGCAGTGACATTTGCATAAATGAATACTCTTTGCATGTCTCTACGCATTATGGATTTACATACCTAAACCAGATGTTACAAAGTTTGTTTCTCAGTGGCAGTTATCAAGTGGAATGTATAATTTTGATGAGATCACAGATATGTGAGAAACGTCTTTATTTTACAAGATTTCTGTCTTTTTTATCAAACTCTCTCTTGCTAACATCACTAATACATAGCTGTGTTTGAGAATCCACAGGAGAGCAGGGTTTGAGGATCTGTTTCTGTATCTTGTGTGTTCTGGTTTTCTAATTGTAGTCAATACTCCAGTTTCATCCAATGTGTAATAATTGTGATAATGACCCAGCTTTAAGATTTATAGTAGTTTTCAATTATGTAAAAGTCAGATATTACTCTAAGTGCACACATAGAAAAAACTGTGTATGTCTCCATATACACACTACATTTAAAGTGGTGTCCTTGATTTTAATCTTAATTTACCTGCCCTAAAATAATGTATACCAGAAGCTTAATCCTCTGCATTTTGTGGTTATTGGACTAGATGCTAGGGGATATTTTTAAAGGGCGTATTTGTTAACACTGTGATTTTATCCAGTTTCTCATTTAATCTATATAGCTGCCTAGATGTTATTCATAATTCTCCCTACCACCAGCAAGTCAAGGTCTTGGGGAAACAGACTTGATGCATTCTGTTTATCCCTGATATTTCATCACCTTTAGATAAGCCAGGGGTGTCTGCAAACTGCAATCTCATCAGGCAGGCTCAGATAGCATCTCACCTGGCTTTTTTGCTTATTCCATTAACGCTGCTGTCTAGAGATTTGGGATGCTCATCTTTACCATGCTGGCAGAAGCAAATGATTAACTGGGGATTGAGATTTAGCCATCGCTGGCTCCATTTAACATGACAAACCTTTTAGTTGTTACACTGAACCTCTGTAAGTCTGTGCTCCCAGAGAGCATTTAAACAAGAGGGAGAGCTGTGCACCATTACACCTTAAAAAGAGCATAATTCGTGTCTCGAAAAAGGATTTACTTTTCTCCTTTCCTGTTGTTGATTTTACATGCAGGTCTTCACTAGCACTGGCATTTTAGAGGTAAAAGGCAACTAGAATCCTTAATTCCTATTCATTGGGCTTTCTTCTAACAGCTTAAATAGCTCTGGGTAGAGACGCAAGCAGTTGCCACTGATGTGTACATGTCGCAGCAGTGGTTGTATGCCTGTCGTCAGGACCACTTGTCATTCTGCGTCTCTTCCTGCAAAGTGTGCCCCAGTAAAGCAGTTCACTCAGTGTCCTTAAACTGTATAGTTCAAAATTTGTACATGAAATTGTGGTCAAGCGAATAGCTAGCCCTCTAGAAACACTTTTTGGTAGCTTTGCAGGTAGGCTGGTGGAAAATTCAGTCTGTGATGTGATGTGTTGTAAGGGAATGAATGTCAGCCTCATTTCAGTACTTGCATTTGCAGAGAAGAGAGGAGAGGGAGAGAGTGCAGCAATGAGTGAGTTAACTGCTTTTCTAAAGAGCCGAGCTGGAAAATGTTTTTCAACTTACCCTTTTAATATAGAGGTTTTGATGCTTTTTCTGTTTCACGGGGTTCAAAATGGATTTGTTTTTTATGTTCTAAGGGGTTTTACTACAGTTATAACCATTTTGATAACAGTTCCAATAACATTTTTGATAATAGAATTAGCATTTAAAATGCTGTAAAAATGAAAAATGTTGAAAAGTAAAATATTGCAGTTTTTAAAACACCATTTTTCAATTTAAGAAGTCTTAAGTTTTAAAACATTAAAGCAACTTTATTATCTAAGAAAATTTGCACCAGAACAGTGCCAAAGGAAGCAGAGACTGGGAGGGGAGGAGGGACAGGATAGTTCCTTGTATCCAACCATGATGACTCTCCCTTGCATGGGAAAAATGCTTGCCCTAGAGAAGGATATCTCTAGATGATGGTCAGTTGCATTTACAGGTGTGACAGGAGCAAGAAGGCATTAAGTTGATTGAGTTCAATCACCTTGTGTGTATGCCTGACATGTAATATAGAAGCATTTTATTCCTTTGCCCAGCATATCTGCTTAAATATCTTTCCGAATGCAGCAGAAATCCCCAAAGGCTGTTCACCATAGTCAGCTCTGTTTTTAGAAATGACCACATCTATGCCAGAGATTTTTAGGGGAGGCTAAACCTTTGGATTACTTCTATTGCTGTATGACACAGCTGAGAATTCCCAAAGGTTCTTCAGTCTGGTTTGTTAGTGTCTGCCAGTGCTGAATACAGATACAAAGCAAATACTGAGTCTAATGGACTGAATTTGGAAAGCTGTACTCTACAGTGGAGGTCAATGCATAGGCCCTGCCTGTAGGGTGCTGTTTGTGCTGGCATCTGAGGAGGACACTGCTGCTGCTGTTCTTCATTCTCCATTCCAGGCTGCAAACCCAGTCTTTCAGAGCATGGAAATAGTCTTTTTAACTGGCTTTTGCAGTTAGGAGAGTGCTATACAAAAAGTTGTGTAAGGTACCTTCACAGATATCCAGCACTGTCTGTTTCTGAGCTGTTATATATTTAAATACAAAAGGATTATTCTCCTCATCCAACAGCCAGGTAAATTATCTCTCGACTGTGGTTTCATCTTAATCCAATTTTTGGACAGTTCTGTCTAAGCAATCCTCTAAATTGAAATACTTTATGCAGGAAGATTCTGGTGTTTCCCAAGGTTAAATAATGTGTTCATGAACTAGTACAATGTGCACAAGAAAAAGCAGAATGCCTATTACATACCACCTCATTATGCTTTAAGTTCAGATACATCAGAGGAGCACTTGGTTCTCATTCTATGTTCTGCTGTCTTTAACTGCAATCTTGATGGTTTGCGCTGATACCAGTAATAGCAGAATGAGGACCAATTACCTTGTAAATAAAAAAAATGCAGGTAGATAATTGAATTTGGAAGCCTGCCTATTACTTCTATTTCTCTGTGCAGGGGACTTTCTGCCTTACACAGAAGTGTGGCAGCAGAACAAGACATATTCTGGGGCAAGTGGGTGGATGGGAGGAGGAGGGTGATCAGCAGGGGCAGATGGGTCCCGCAGTGCTTCTCTGACTCAGCCAGGCTTGTTTCAGCAAGTGCATGTGTATGTGTGTGTGTGTGTGTGTGTGCATAACCTGGAGCTTATACATTCATTAAGCTGGAGATCTGAACAGATGAGGTGAAAGCCCCTTTCTTTTTTACTTCTTGTTGACCCTGGTGTTTGTATTTTAAGGTACACAGGATAACTTCTCAGTAGGTATCAATGTATTGACTCATTCTACTCAGTGACTGTAGCAGAGCTATGCCAGCTTATACCCAGTGGGGATCTGACCCCTCTCTCTGTTTTTTTATCTGCTTCAGGTGTCTTAAAAAAAGAGAAAGAAGGTAACAGATTGCATATGATCTAATTTCTTTCCCGGTCTATCCGGTGTGTCTGTCTTTCTGTGTCAGAATCCAAGGGAGGCTGTGACTTGGAAAATAATACATTCAGTACATTGTGTTACACCAAAACTCCAAGCAGCTTGTCCCTTGCCCCAAATCTTAATATGAAATCTTATTTTGGAATTCGAAAGAGGATGAGATTAAAGTACAGTTATCATGTTCCTTGCAGACCTGAAGAAATACTGCATTTGTGGGTGAACTCACAAAGGAGCAGGAGATCTGGAGTTGTTAAACATCAATATTAATTGTACAGAATCTGTCAAATTCTATTTTTAACTGGTGTTTCCTTATGCCTCTAATGAAGGACCAAGAAGGTGGTTCAGCATGGTTTTGGGGAGGCTGTGCCATGCAGTGGCTACTGGCCAGGCACTGTGATAGGTTTTTCTTCACTCTGAATAAGAAACTTGCTGTTTCAAGGCTTATCCCCAGGAAATGAGGATGAGACCTAGGAGGCACAGGAGCACATCTTCCCAAAACTTACTAGAGCAGATTGTAATTAAAGTGTTGGGTCTATATGTTGTTTTATGTGTAAATGAAGTAAGGGTAGTAAATCACTGATAAAACTGATATATAACAGACTACTTTTTTTAACCTGAAAAAGATTTCATGTCTAGTATCTTGCCTGTTTATTCCAGCTACATCAGTTGTTCTACTAGACCATATCAATTCCCTCTTACAGAAGGATTTACTACTTCACCACAGGGTATGACACTAGCCACTGTCATAGACACACACTGTCTATGTGGCCCTAGATTTCATTTGGAATTGCAGTTCCGGCACTTCAGTGCTGAGCTCACTCTTCTTGGGGCTAGGGGACAGGTTGCTACTTGTGGACATATTTTTGGCATTAGACAAACAACTGGGAATGCTCATCATTCATTTTCACTGACGTTGTCTAGTGTTAATCCTCATTTCTGGCAATGTCTCAATTGTGTTATTTTTATCCTGACTCTTTACATTTTTCCTGCAGGCTTACTTGGATACTGACTTTTTCCTCATGTCTTGGCCTGTGCCGTTTCATTGTGTACTTTTGAACTGCTCACCAGCTTTCAGGGTCCACAGCAGAGGCTGCCTCACCTCAGGGCAAGGCAGAACAGAATTAGAACACTGGTGAATGCTTTTGCTGCTTCTGTTAAGTAATATGGTTTGGACTCAGAGCTATGAGTGAAACAAGGTGTTGTAACTGAACAACCAAAGGCTTTCTAAAGATAGTGACCTATTCACCCTGCCATTCAAGGAACAGAGCAAGATTTGTCTAAGGTTGGGAATTAGTGTGTGAATTCTCTCTTAGTCCTCCAGGTAGCCAATAAAACTGGAACACATAAGGTAAAGGTTTTAGGGAGGTGTCAAGTGTGGGAATGCAGTCTGCTGAATAATACGCTGTATTTGGGCTTTGGGATTAGAAGATACCACTGCTGACTTTTTAGCTAAAACTCCCAGGTTTAAAAGATTAATGCCATTTATTTGCTTCACTTGCTCCCACTCCCAAACCTGCACCCCAACAAAGCAAAAGTTTTCTAATCAGCATGTAGCTCATCCTGTGCTAGCTGGCTTTATTTTTCTTCTTTTTTTTTATGCATTTTTTTTACTTTGAAAAAGCCTGAGAAGGAAAAAAGTGGATAAGAAAATCTGAAGCTCAGTTAAGAGGGATTGGGACATGTTTTTGTACTTGATTTAACTCTTTATTTCAAGTGTCTCTCAATTACTTTTCTGCTAGCACATGAAGGGTAGCAGCAAAGCTGCAGCAAAGCTTTCCTGCAGCAAAGCTAATGCAGTGTTTTCTTTAGGGCTGCAGAGCACAACATGAGATGAGAAGGCAAGAGTTCTTGTAAGGCTTCAGTACTTGGAGCAGGAGAAGAGAAGGAAGGTGCTGTTCCTTGCCTGCCCTGAGGCAGCTCAGAGCTATGGAGCAGAGATGCAAGGATGGCAAGGAGATCTTGTATGTACAGTCACCCCTGGAATCTGCTTTAATTCTGCCAGAGACCAGTTTAACCCTGTATCATTAGTATTTCCCACATGTTTGAAATTTGATAAAAAGGGATGTTTCACAGATTTGAACATATATCTAAATGGCGTTGGCATGTTTCCAATTTTCCATCCCAGATGAAAAATGTTTTTCCTATGTGGTATTTGAACAAGTCATATATTTAAGTGATAAGGGATTTTCATTTGTTTTCTGCACATTCAGCTGGCAGTCCTTTAGTATAGTGTCATGGCATGAAGATTTGTGAGACTTAGATCAAGCACTGAAGTTTATTTAATACTTCAAAATTGCATACGGTTATCAAAATTTTTTCCTAAATGCAAGAGTTAAGTGACTTGCATTTTACTATGTGATGAATGGTAGGTTAAAATCCTGATTCCTATCTCCAGTTACAGAGCAGAAATACATGAGCAAGACAAAGAGTTACAGTAGTCTAGCTGTCAGCAAGTAGAAATGAGATAAATTATTATTTACAGTTTTACAGCTGCTTAGATGACTAGAGCCAGCTAAAAGTATTCTACTGAAGTAGGACAATATCATTACTTCCATTTAATTGAGTATTAAGTTCCATAAGGAAACTAAATATCATGAGATTACAGAGGCCTAGAGAAGAGAAGCATCTCATCAGGTGCACAGAACAATTCTGTTGCAGAACAAGTGGAATCCAGGAGCTATAGTGTATCCCAAGTTTACTAAACCAAGGCATATGTAGGTGGTAACAATGTCACCATCCTTCTGTTATAGTTCCATCTATTTATACCTTTGATCCCAAATTGCCAAAGCACTTTGGGAATGGTAACCGACTTTATTATACTGATGATACATTTCCTAGACAGGTACACTGATTCGTATTCTAGAAGCACCTTAGCCAGATAGAGAAACTGTATTATATCTCATTTTTGTGACACCAAGAGCTTGGCTGACAAGATCTGGCCAATAGCAGTGCGACAGGTCATTTTGATGAACAAGCTCCATGTACAGAGAAGTTGAGAAGTACCATTCTGTGGCTTCTATATTGTGAGTCTGAGACCAAAAATACGGGGCACAAGTGGACAGTATACTGCTCTTTCATTTGCAAAGACCAAGTGCTTGTAAGCTTTTAAAATGGATGGTACATTTTCCTTATAGAGGGAGTCCTGTGCCATGGCAATACATTGATGTGGACATCACACCACTTAGTTTTAAGTGATTTTAGGTGTGGAGTTTTCCTAGAGATGCTGTCCCAGAGCATTAACCGAATCCTGTTGTAAATAGCTTTCTCTGGGATGTTTGGCATCCATTGCCTTTCTTCATCCAGTCTAGTCTTGCCTTCGCAAATTCTTCCCCAGCTCCTCCCTTTGTTTTCTGTCTGCAGCTTCTGCATCCCTGCAGATGGCTGTACCCCATAGTTAGGGCTTTATCTAGACATACATATTTAGCTGTGTGTAGGAATTGCAAGTTACTTTTTATTTATTTACTTTCAAAGACTCCTTTAACTCCCATCTGTTAAAAATGCTACCTCTACTTTTTCTCCCCAGTTAAAGGCTTGAGGGAAGGGGGGGAAGGGTAAGCTTCTCATCCTAACAAGCACCTTATATTTAGCTGAGGAACAAAATAACACAGATCTTTGGGCTACTTGTGGAAATGGACAGATTAGGCTTCTGATGGCCAGGGTTCCTGCTTCTCATATTCATCAGATCTGGTGGCCCATGGACCAGCTCCCCCCCCACATTGTAACAATCCTCAATCCATGACAAATGTTTCTTTTGGAGAGAGGGGAGGATTGTAGGGAGAAGAAGAAGAGTAAGAGTCCTGTTCCTTCCTTTCCATCTTTTCTTACTGCTTTCACATAGAAAATAAACTGCAGCCCCCAGAGCACCTTGAAGGATTAAATGCTGATCAAAGGCGGGTTTAACCATATCCCCAGGACAAGCTGCTTAGACACCAAGCAGCACAAGCTGTGGGTTAGCACAGCAACCAGAAAAGCAGAATAAATTAACAATTATCATTTCAACATGAACAGAGAAGAGTTTTGGAAGAAGAGGCACTGGAAGGGTTTGGGGGAGCAGCATATGGGGGATGTAGATGGAAATGAAGCCAACATTTATCTCATACATATAGCCAGAAGACATGCTGTGCTTCTGATCTTGTCTGATTTCTGGCATCTGCTGCCAGACACTGCCTTTTCCTTCCTCGGGTTTGGGCTTTCCAGCATAATAGCATTAGTAGCATTAGAGAGGAGTTTGTGTTATTAGTTACAACCTAAGGGAGAAGGAAATCTTTGGGGGATAAATTAACAGACCCCTCAGCTATCCTGATTGGCACTCAGCCCTTTAGTTCCTGCCCACTCAGTTCCAGCGCAGATTTTTATAGGCTTGCAAAATGTGGAGTATCTTATTCATCTGTTTATTTTGTAGTGATTTCCCCTAATGAGTTCTGCACTTAGATTTTCTGGCTTGGACAAAGTCAGAGCATACAATTCTGCTTTGAGTTTTCCTAGCATTGGCAAAATCTGAGGAAAAAAGATGCACTGACTGTTGAAGATACTAAGTGGAGGAGACACTGAAAAGGATTACTTAGCTCTGAGGACAGATGAGTTAGCAAAGACTACTTAACTGTTAGTGGAAGGATTGTGAAGGATCAGGCAGCAAATGATCAGCATCTAGTTCTCATAGTCTTCAATAACATGAGAGCAAAGGGCCAGTCAGTAACACTGGGCAGAGATATGCAAAGGAACATCACTTTGTGCTACAAAAATGTACCATCTATATCATCTATTGCCATGGGGGAGCAGAACCCAGTTCATAGATTCACTCAAAGTAGTAACAGCTGGTATAAGACCCTGGATTGTGTGTAGCTGTCTTTGTAGAGCAGGAGGAGGGATACAATAACTCCCACCTATCTTTCTCGAAGCCCAGTGGCAAACCTTTTGAGGGCTTTGAAAATGGTGGCAGGCTAGTGCTGTTGTAAGAGACGAGCAGGCATGGGCAGAGGGAAGGGGTGTGTGTATACATATACATACATATATATACATATATATATATATAGAATATATATATATATATATGTACATATATATATATATATATATATATATAGGCTTTCTATGTCTTCTCTCTTAGTCCTATGTAGAATTAGAGAGAGTCCAAAATCCTGTTTACAGTCCCAGCTTACTCCCTCCCCTCATGGAGCAATATGCCTCAGAGGCCTATTTGGGCTCTGACAGGGGGATATTCAAGTCACATAGCTCAAGTCATTATCCAATGACTGTGGAGGTCAGGCGAGTCTCTGCCTGTGGTGCCTCACTTTGCTGGATGAGTTCAAGTGTGATGCAAGCTCTCTTTTTTACTCCCTGAGTGAGGTTCAGAAGCAGGAAGCAAAATCTGATAGACCATCCATCCAATTCAATATGAAAATCCAACATTTTTCTGAAAATGAAGCAGTTTCAGTGGAGACCCCCTTTTGCACACCGGTGTGGAAAAGGCAAAGAGATCTAGCTCTCTGGTTATCAAATATGAATGTGAGTAGCATGAGGAGCAGAAGCCTTTCATGAAGGTAAATCTTTATTTGTACTAAATAATGAAAGGAGTTCCTTATGAATGAATAAACCTGCCAAAAGGATTCAACTTGCTCACTAAAACTTCTTTGCTGTAAGGCTACAGTGCTGCATAGGTTAGAAGCCATCAGTTGGTACAACATTAGCAATCCTTTACAAAGAGAACATGAATAAAATTACCATGTTATTTCATTTGTCACTTGAAGAACAGACACACACTTCTGTTTTTGTCCCTCTGGGATCAAATGTTTTAGTTAAGAATTTGGCTTAGGAACTTGAAAGTTTCAATGTGATTGGAGTGAAGAGTAATTTACTGGTCCACCAAATGCTGGGAAAGCAGTGGGGCTGAGCTCAGGGACTAAGAAGTCAGTTGGTTTTAGTTTCTGATGCTTATTCTACTCCTGAATTATTTGATGTATACTCAGGGCTTTTGCCTAGTATAGCCACAGATGGTCATTGAAACCTTGGATGTGGGGAGGAAAGAAAGCGGCTGAGCTGTGCATGCCTTGAGGAAATACAGTGAAATGATGTCTTTGTTGAACTGTCATTAGTAAAGTATTCAAGTATATATGAAGTATACAGATGTTGAGATGTATTAACGTGACTAGTAATGTTAAAAAGAGAGGTCAAAGGAGTTTGTGGAGGGAAGAGAATGTTAGATGTACTCTAGAGGGTTTATGGATTTATGATGGTTTTGTTCCATTTGGGAAGCAATCAGCCTTCCATCCTCTGTAAGCTATGCAAAGCTTTGCTGTGGCCTCTGTAGATGTTTTGTGCCTATGTGAATTTTGTTCTTACGCTAAGATGTGCCTCAAGAATTTTGTATTCTCAACCCTCAGGCACTAATTAGGAAAGTACGATGATCTCTGTTTGCAAGGAGGAAAGCAAGAATGTCAGTCTATAGCTACATTTACTCTGCATGTATATGGTATTTTACCATGAAGTAATGGTCTCCCAGTCATCTGAATCTTCTATCAGGATAAGATCATGTGGCATTTCTGCACCTCTCATTTTTTCAGGTTTTTCCATTCATGAAAATTAGGGTGTTAAGTGGGAGGGTTGACATGTACGAAGTTCTTGCCCTAGTTTGGATTTGGGACAGACATGGACGTGGAAGCAGGGAAGTCTAGTGCATGCTGCTTCTTCTTGGTCTGGAGTGGGAGGAATAGTGAGCCTGACTCAGTTTCCTGACTGCTCAGAGTGAATGGTACAGGAGAAGCAGTAGTTGTGTGTTACTGAAGGCACAAGTCGTAGTAAGTGTTTGGGAAAGACAGTATAATATGAGAGCACTATAGAGGTCTTCTTTTGGGGGACACTGACATCAAGGGCACAGGAACAGGCAGGGAGGATGGGAGACAAGCAAGAATGAAACTTCCTAACCAGCTGAGAAAAACAAGATGGGCTTTTGAGGCAGTGATGAGAGGGCTTTGCGGAGGAACAGAGACACTTAGGAGACAAACCTCATAAAAAATGCAAAGTGGCTGTCATTTTAGTACTTCTTTCCTTGCTTGGCTAGGGTAGTTTTTTTCCGTTGATGGTGTGGATGTGGGGTCTGGGAGAGTCACAATTCTCACAAACAAAGTCTATTGAGTGTGTGTGTCTGGATGCATACACACACAGAGAATTACATACACCTATGCACATGCTCATGTCATATATCACCAAGTGATGTTAGACTTCACTTTGTTGATTATTTTTCTAATGCCTAACATGAGACTTTAGAGCTTGATTGCTGCAGGAAGGAAATGAAAGGTTTGCACTTTGACAGAGGCATCTAGCCACTAGAATCTTATGCATCAGGAATCCTCAGGACATTTATAGGCACTTATAGGCTGGTTCCTTGCCTGGCCTGTGGGATTTCCAGCAGGAAAGCCTTGGAGGCTTTAGTGTGTCTGTATCTTAATACCCAGAGCAACTATGTGATGTGAAAGGACATTTAGTGTTCTTACAGTATTTCAGAAGCAAGTCAGTATTTCATCCCTTTTTTGATACTTTCTACCATGTGTAGCTACTACCTGCCACCTCAGGAGAGCTGCTGTGAGTTGTACTCTGTGTATAATCCTGATGGAAATACTTTGAATTAAAAGTTCTTGACTACAGAGATTGTACAGCATCCTTCAAAACTTTTTAATATGTTTTAAGAAATGATACTTTATAACACCTGGGTAATTTCTTGGCCATTTTGGAAAGGATTGAGGGAAATCTCACAAAATGCCCGTGAGGTGTTCTTGCAGCAGGTGTGTTCCTAGGTCTGCTTTGCAGTATGTCAGTGGAAAAGCAATTATATTAGAATGAATGGTTTTATTGTAGCTCTTGTTTTTTAAATTAATTTGGGCATTTGTTTGGCTTTATTTGGAGTTGTAATTTCCCGCCCTGACCTCTGATGTAAAATATTCTGAGAAATGTTGATAGAGCACCTTCAGATCAGTGTGGCTAAGATGGAATGAGGCACCATACTGGCTGTTTTCAGTCTTTTTTAAGCCTGAGGCTGGATTTGAGATTAGTTCATGTTTGGTTTGTTCCTCTGTCGCTCTACTTCCTCTGTAGCCTATGGTATGCAGGCTGATTCAGTTTATCCATGTTCAGGCCAAACACCCATAGAAGTCAAAAGAATTTGTTTGGTGTCAACACTGGAGGACTTGGTACTGCAAAGAACAATTACAGTTATTTGGGCTATTTTTGTGATCTTGGTTATTTGCTGTGTTGCTTTCATGTCAGTGCCAGATTTCCACATTCACAGCTCAAACAAAAGACTTCAGGTAGCACAGTAAGACCAAGTACAGTGCAGATTAAATTTCATTAGACCAGAGAAAGAAGAAAGTGCATTCACAGGCTATTTATTGTGTTTATGACATGCAGGAGTTTGACAAGATCAATCCTGTGGTCTTGCCACAGAGAAGTCAGGAGATTTGTGCCCTTCCTGTTCAGTGAGCTTCCAGGTACCCCAGACCTTACCATAGGAGAGGGCTGCACCTCCTAAAAGTGTTTCTGCTCTTGATTCTTATGTTGCTTTCTTTCTCGGTTTTTCTTTGCTCTGATACATCAATTCTCTTGGTAGTTGTGCTTCTGTTCTACATACAACCCATAGGTGTAAATGAGGCAATATGTACCCCTAAATACAGGAACAGTATCTGGAGCCAAGGCATATTATGCACAGTGCCTTCAGATGTGTAAAATATCCCTGACATTTATTTACCTATAGATCCAGGCTGTGCCGAAACTCTACATGTCATATTCTCCAGCCTTCTGACAGGCACGGAGCCAAATTCAAACCTAGCATAAACAGATGCCATTTTCCAGGCTTCAGCATGTGTAAACTTGGTGCACAGTACCTGTGACAGGCCACTCTGCACTCTTGCAGCAGGGAAGGCAAGGAATTCTGCCTGTGAGTGGGAATGCCAGGATGGGAACATTTGTCCCCTGACTGGCATTGAACTGCAAGCCCTCAGCCAGCATGGGAGCCATGCAGGACAGATCAAAGGGGTCCTCTCTCATCTTGCTTATCATGTTCACAAATGTTATCCGTCTGCAGCAATATTTGCACGTTCTGCCAAAGTGACAGCGTCATTACCACTTGCTCAATATTTGAGCTGCTGGAATATTTTCTGCATTATTTAATGCTCACATAAGATATAGATGAGATAATGTGTTTGGGTGGGCAGTGAGGTACTCCAGGCTGCTGGCTCCCCATACACGCAGGGAACGCTGCTTCTCTGCTCTCCAAAGGGCTACATAGGTCACTGAGAAAGCTGCTTGACATCTAATCCTGTTACCTTCAGGTGTGGAATCTATCCCTCTCAAGCCTGAATGGCAGGAAAATCCGAGGAGCCTTGATAATTATGACATTAAAAAATTTCACCTCAGAATTCGGGGAGTAACTGGAGAAGCATATAGGAGCTGAAGGGGAAAGGTAGAAATGACCCTAGAAGAAAACTGAAATGCTGTATTTCTGAAGCCAAGACAGCACTAGAGAGCTGAGATTATCCTCACAGAACATAATCTTCTTAGGCTTTGTTTGCGGCAGCACTGGGCTGTTTAAACAGAGGAGGGAGGGGTTCCAAACCCACATGTCTCTTATTTAAATGCAGGCTAATTTTGCACCCTGTGCTCCTCACCCTCCCACTTAGGATTCTGTCACTTGGCTCAGAATAAATGGCTATAAATCCAGAAACACACTTTTCCCCTCTCTGGTCTTGCTGTTGTACTTACCACAATATTTCCTGTAGGCTTCTGACTCTTGGAGGATGGAAACAAGCTCCCTCAGAGCTCTGAATTCCTTAGCAGCCCCTGCCTTGTTTTATGGGTGCAGTACATCTCTGTGACAGCTCAAAAAGAATAGGGGAAGGACCAAGTGCCCTTTTTCTTTATCCACCTTCAAGCGTTCAGAGGAAATGTCATCACCTGTGCCAGCTTCTCCAGGCGTGCTGTTATGTGGCATGCACCACTGTGTGGCAGGTGGGACAAGGCTCTAAAAGCTTCTACTCCCTAGAAAGGATATTTTCTTCAGCAGAAAAAAGCTCTTGCTTTCTCTTAGCAGAATATGCTGACTTTGTTAGCAAAAACCAAAGGTCAAAGGGACTGTCAATTTAGATCTTCTTCTCCATGAAAACTCAAATTTCTATCAAGAAAATACCGTTTATTCAGTCCCATTATTTCTCCCTCCATGGTAATCCAATGTATTTCTCCCCATTAACACCCCCCTGCCACATACCCTCTATGCACACCCTGACACAGCTATGTCAGTCTCAGAGCTTGCTGTTTTAGATATAGAGAGGCACTCAGCCCCACAGGAGGGTTATCTGAAATGTGGAAAAGGGTTATTCCAGCTTCATTCCTATGTCATATATACTGCCTTCCTTCTGCTGAGTTAGTCTCCCTGCATGACCCTTCTTTATACTTATCCAACAGAGTTTGCTTATTGTCTCTCTTGACAATGCTACTTCTACCTGTATTGCAGCATCCTCTGAATGAATAAGGGTGTACAGTTTTGGCTTAAGCAGCTGTTCAGAGAGGAAAAACGTGTATATATATATATATATATATATATATATTTATATTTATATATAGGGAAATGGTGTCTTGCAAGTCCTCTTCACAAAGCTGACACTGAATGGCTCAAAAAGAGGGTAGTTCAAACATTGAGATGAAATGTAACTGTCAGACTTACTTGTATTGTAAATTGAGGGCACCTGAACAAGATGCCTTGTAAAGTGTCTGTTTTGAAATGAATCAGTTTTAAAACAAAGACTGTACCTTAAGAAGCAGTGATTTTTGCCAAAGACTTTGGGGTCATGGCTTTTACTCAGATGAAAATGAGTTCTCAGGATAATCATGTAGCCAAAGGACTAAATCACTCCCTAGATATGTAAAAGGGGAATATTGAATAGGAACAAATGCATCAGGTCTTAGTATGAATGTGACCTGAGATCCATTTCTTAAGCTTACAGCTGCTATTATCTTAGAGTGGAGCTAGTTCTTACATAAGATAATTGGTAAAAGGATTGAAAAATTTGTCAGTGAGAGATGAGTGGTATCCACCTGAAAAAGAGGAGACAGGAGAGACCTTGTTTTTCCCTACAGCTACTTGAAAGGATGTTGTAGTGAGGTGAGTGTTGGTCTTCCAAGGAAACAAGAGCTAGGACAAGAGAAAATGGTCTTGATTTGTGACAGGAGGCTTAGATTGGATATTAGGAAAAATTTATTCACGGAAGGGGTTCTGAAGCATTGCAACAGCCTGCCTAGGGAAGTGGTAGAGTCACCATCCCTGGAGATATGGAAAAGACATGTAATGTGGTGGTCAGGGATGTGGTTTAGGGGTGACTTGACAGTGTTAGGTTATATTTGGCCTTGATGGCCTTAAAGGTCCAACCTAAATGATTCTGCGATTCTACAGTATGGAGGGGTAACAATAAAAATCTACAGTTACCTACGGTGGTAAACAGCAATTTAATAAGAGAGCTTTTAAATTTTTAATAGGGAAAGCCTGACATGATTGTGTGGCTGAAAGTTTAAGCTAGACAAATATAGACAAGTAATAGTCTGCACATTGTAGGGAATCCCGCAATTGTGGGCAATTGTCAGTAAAAAAAAATCCTCCCTCCCACTCCCTCTGAAAGAATTAAGGGAAAAAAAAATCAAAACAATTGCATAGTTTGGACACAGCTATTGGACTTCAAGTCGGAATTAAAACAAGAAAGTTAGCTTGAGTTGTGCTAGAGTTCAGAGTAGATTTCTTCATGGCTAAAGATAAAACAAGACTTAAAAATAAATCACGCATATCCATCTCTTGCATCTTCTGCAGAATCTTCACTGTTGAAGCCTAGCACTGGATGGTAAGAAGCAATGGCTTCTCTTCCCTTCATAGTATTTCTTTCCTTGCACTAACTGAACTCCCTCAGTCACCTCCTGCTGTGTACAGAGCTGCAGTGTAGGTGACTTACAACATCAGTCTTTTCATTCTAAGACGAAGTAAGCTAACATCTTTGTCAAATCATTTAAGCATACAGAATTTATCTTGCAAAAACCTGACTGCTAGACTTTTTTTCTTCTGCTGACTTGTCAGAGCAAAATCACATATATGATCACATATGTCATGTAGGTGACATGAAAAAAAAAAGTTAAAAACATTCTTTTAAAAGACTGCCACCTTGCCTCTTTCCTTACCCATTGGATATAGGGAACTTCTTCCTTTTTGGTAAAGGACACATGCTCTTTAACAGGTGATTCCTTAAAGCTGTAATTTACATCTCCTCCTCCTCTTTACCAACCCGCCCATCATGCTCAATCTCCTGTTACCTTTTGCTAATGCCACCAAGTGCTGGTCATAAACCATTGCCCTAATTGCTCAGAACGTGGGGCTGAACGGTTAGTTAGCAATGCTACTGCAATTATGGCAGCTTTTCAGGTCTAATAGCACTTTATGTTTCACTGCTTTTTATATGTCACTGGTTAAGATGATGAATTAGAGGTGGTAGTGCACCACCTGCTCATGTTCATATTCTCTCTCAGCAACAGTAGCGTACCCACGGTGATGCTGTCTAAATATAGGAGGGTAGCCAACTGGGAGCAGCTGCAGGTGGCTGGGGGTGATTGACCTGTGCTCCTCTGTGGACTTAGCATTCTTAGTTTGAATTTTCCCATATTCCTTCAAACATGATCTATGTTTCACCACCATGAGTATAATATATAATATTGTTTCTTCTCTGTGTTAAAAGAGTTCCAACAACAGTCTTGGGGTAGGAGCAACAAGTGCAAACCCTTGGAGAAGAGGAATATTAAATTGCATGCAACTTTTCCTTCTCTTAACTTTTGCTTCCTAAAATGAGGTATGAAAGGAAAAAGAGAAGCTGCAGCTTTGAACTTTTAATGTATCACAGTATCTTTGAACTAACTGGTGCATGAAATGTTCTTAAAATTCTTTAAAAATGTGATAGAGAATTATGATGTGTAGACTTTTTTTAAAAGGATATATGTTAGGGGAATGAATATTGGTATAAAGCACAGAGTTTAGTCTGGGTATGATCTTGAAGTTCTTGGGTATTGCCTTGTAATTAAGAGCTTTAATTGTCTAGGCTCCTGCTCTCTGAAGAACTCCCCCTTACATTGCCCTTTATCAGTTTTAGAAGATAATATTTAAGCAGCACTGTATGAATACCCTCATAATTGGTAATAAAAACCCCTACATTTTCTCATCATATCTTTGATTTAAGTTCAAGGGAAACTAGCCCTTTAGCTAGAGCCTATAGAGGAATTCTAATAAGTCTAGATTAGTTTGGTTATATGTAGTGTATCGGTATACTTGGGTAAAGTGCTGAACTGTTGAATTTAATTGGTTGAATATGGGTGCAGTGGTAAACTGACAGCCTGTCTGCCAGCCTCCTGTTTTTATTTACAGCATATGTATACAGTGATGGTAGCTTAAGCTACTCACGTACACTTAAGCTGACTTGGAGAGTTCCTCTGTATGGCCAGAAAGGGGATCTCTGTTATGCAGTCGTTCCTTGTAGTTGCTTTTTTAGGGTGTTTGTAGGATAACAGTATGTGTTGGTTTTGTTGCATTGATACTGTCTCTGAAAATCAGATCCATATCTGAAATACTCATGTCAGAAGGGTCCTGAACCACCAGCAGACATGATTTACTTTCATTTTCTCCTACCCTGGATTAACAGAAGGACAGCAGCCTAGCAGCGAAATGCTATTTGTCCTCTTCTTGTCACCTTTTTGCCAGTCTTGGATCTAAACTTGTGTGAAATAAGTTCCCATGTTCTCACCTCAGTCCCAGCAGCTTTCTGAAATATGAATGACAGCTGGAGACAGAGGAACCTGACATACTATGCAAATGAAAATATGTCAGGGAAAGAAACACACTAAGGATGTGGATGGATTTTTTTTTTATGGAGCAGAAGGTATGTGGCCAAAGAGGCTCTCGATGTTACTGAGGAGACATTTTGTGAGAAAGAACAGTAGAGCGAATGAAGTGCACTACAGAATCATGTGTCTGCTGTAAGGGTAGCTTCCTAGTTGTAGGAGACAGAAAATGTAAATAGGTACATTTTAAGATCAAATTCTACCTGACATTTTAAAACAGTAGTACTGTTGCAGTACAAAATATCAGCCAATATAAAAGAACCAGGAGTGTCTTGATCACATTTGAAAGAGCTCAGGGAAATTAAGTAATTATGCTTAAGGCTAGTGAAATTGCACTTTGTTCCTATACAAATAGGATGCCTTTATGCAATTTAAAATAAATACAAATCTAAATAAATGCATCTTTGTATTTCCAGTCTTCTCTTGTACAACAGTTGACATGTTTGGTGCCAAAAGGTTATTTCCTGCCTTTGCTGCTGATACTGATGACCAGATCTAGGGATGCTTGTGCATCTCACGCACTGTTGCATAAGAGTGTGAGTTTTGTGAGCTGATTTATTTTCAGCCTTCTAGCACATGACTGCTTTAGACCACCCTCTCTTCTTGTCCCAAATTTCTCTTGCTCCCTCCCACAATCCTTCTCAGCCTGCTGCGTTGTGGCTAGTGCCAGTCTGCATATCCTTTAAGAAAACACCCTTGAGGAATATCGTGCCATTATGAATGTGTCTCGGACTTTTTCCAAGATATGCTCAAAATAATTTTTCCCCTTTTACAGCATTGCCCCATTTCCTTGATTTAAGATGACTCGACTTACGTTTCCTTAAGTTTTAATCATCTTCTTCTTTGCAGAGTGTGGCATATACCTTGCTTGAACTTGGCTAGTTATATCCAAACTTGGTCTGCCACATACTGAAAGCAGGCCAACCTTACATTTGGCTGGCTTAGCAAAAAGAGGCAGTATGTAGATGAAGTTAAACATCCTTAAGGTTCAATGTGTTTTTTTTGACTCCCAAAGATAAAAAGAGACATTTCAAGTAGGGAAGCTGGGTACATAATACACTAATAATTGCCAGAAAGCAGTGAGGAACATTTAGCCCTTTAGTCTATGTGCATTACTGTTTGTCTGATAATGACTGGAGGGACGGACAGCATGAGAGTGACAGTGCGATATTGTGTTCCAGAGCTCTAAAGCAGGTTGCTTTTAGAGGGGAATGCCATCCCTGAGCAGAAACCCATCCTATTTTAGGTTTAGGATAGTGACTGTATGTATGCTGTGCATATTAGATATCTTTCTTACAGAGCTTATGTCATAAATATTATCAAGACAATGAAAGGACTATTAAGACTCACATGTGTTTAGAGTGAACTGGACATGATACTTTACTCCTGCACCAGTATCATGTGTCTGCTTAATCTCTCTAAAATTCAAAATCCCTGGGCCTTAAGAATAAGGCTGTTTGCTGATCCTCTGCAGCAGCCCTTTCTTGCTGACAGTGTAATATCTGTTTGTAGGATTTTTCCTACTAGTGTGCCTTTCTGGTAATTTTGAAGCAGATTGTGTTTGTGTTTGCATTTGTGGCCTACATTGTCCACTCTCCTCCCTATTCTTCATTTCTGATTTGTTCTTTTCTCTTTAGGTCCTGAGAAAATAGCAAGCTGTCACCTCAGCTCATTGTTCCTGATACTATTGCTGTTATTCATCCCCTCTCAGATCTTGTTCTTGGTTATGAAAAGCAGTCTCTCCAGACGCTAGTATAGGTTTGAAATCCAGAGCAGCATTTGACTTGAGGCTGACCCTGTCTTTGATTGTAACACATGTTTGCATTCTCTTTCCTGTACCTAGTTCATCCTTCTGTGTATGACCTCACAGAGGTGCGGAATGGTTACCAGAGCCCATCTCCAGTAGTTCATTCAAATATACTAAAACCTGTGTAAGCAGGACATGTAGAAGATCCTTACCTGCATTCCCTCTGTTTTAATGAAAGAACAGTGTTTAGAGCTGGGCTTGTTTGTGCTTCAGTGTACATGGAACCTGAGGAGACAGAGGGTGAAGGAAATGCTGCAGCTCTGTGGCTACATGATCCTCTGGACATGCCCTTAGAAAGGAAGGAAATATTGTTATCCCTTTTACCAGCAGCACAGGAAGAACATGACCAAGAAGCACGGACACTGAAAACAGAGTCCTGATCCTCAGTCCTGATTTTCTTCTGTTGTACTGGTTAGTCATTGGATTCTTTTGGAACTGGCAACAGAAACCAGAAACCCTGACTGAGCCAAGCCTCTGGATTCCTTATTCTCACTACGCTTCCAGCTTTATCCTTGTAGCATGTAAAAGGCAACATTATTCTATATGGTGTATAATCCTTATACCGTGCATTGTTCGGTTAAAAATTGCACTGGATCATTGAAGGGGAACTTTATTTCCTTTTCTATTTTTTATCTTCTTTTTATAAAAAAAACTAATGTAGGTTAATTATATCTCTAAAAATGCGTGTGATCTTATGAAATACCAGCAGCAGCTTAATATCCAATTGGAAAGGGAGAAAAGCACATGCAAGGGAGGCCCGGGTGAAAGCGGATCTGGTGTCCTATGCATGGAGGAAGTCAAAGTCAATGAGATCACTACTGGGCCACTGCAGAGTGCAGCTTTCTGGGACAGCAGTCAGCAGTCTGTTTTGGACTGGAGTTGGAATGGGCTAAGGTTACCTTCACAGCTAAAATTTCATTACTGCTGCTTTTTCACGGAAAGTGATTTTTTTCATTTCTTCAGCAAATGAGGCAGAGGAAGAATGGAGGAATATGTGGCACGAAAGTGATTTCACAAACCCCAAGCTGAATTCATGTTGCTTATGAGCTGGGAATAAGAAGATTGGGTTTGGTTCTCTTCTTACTATGACTGTGATCTGAAAGTAGTGCTACAGAAGCTAGTGAATTTGTGTCACATTGAAACTGCATAAATGCAAGAGGGTTTGGGCTAATTTTTCAAATAATTGCTTCATTTCAAGGGGTTTTCCTGGTTAATTCTGTTTCTGTACAGACTTCTGATGTGATTATGTGAAGTTCATTAAATGAGCCAGAGAGCCTTATCTCCTGCTTTGCCTACCCACAAGCGAAGATCTCCACTTGCCATGTCAAATTTTAGGTGAAGGAAAAGATCTCTTTCTTTCAAAGGATTTTCAGTGCCTTTTTACAAAAGGTAATCCTCTAAAAGGCAAACAGTGTAATACCTCATATCTCCAATTATTTTGCATCAGAAAGGTGGAGATAAATTCTGTCCTAACTTTCTTTGAAGAAAGTTAGTGAGTACCATGAGTAAGAGGTAGCGACAGTGAGAACCATATATAGAGACCTTGGCAGACTCTTAAAAAAGAACTAGGAGGCTTTCACATGTATTTTTCAACTGTCATAGAGATAATTGAAGCTGTGGTCAGGTAGAAAGAATATGATGTTTGAAGGTGAGGAAAGGAACATGCCTCTCCATTAATTTCTCATACGCCGCAGCTTTAGCACCTATTTAGATATTTATCTGCAAGCTGAGAAAATTGAAAAACTGAGAGACCAAATAAGGCTTATGCACTTCAATGCCATTAGTATGCCTTTGACCATAACTGTCTTCAGTGTGAGCTGTAATTCCTGTGTATTGAAAATCAGATTTTTAAATAATTATGTATTTTAGTTGTCAGTCCTTAAAATTAAGTATGGTGGTTTTACATTTAGAAAATTAGTGTAATGGCACCTGTATTTAGAGGTAGAAGGTACTGGGATTCTTTTGACATTGTTCTTTTTACTTCAGTAGATAGTTTAATTTTTTAAAATTCCAGGTTTCAGGTATCAGGCCTGCACAAACACAGTGCAGGTACATGTCTGTTCAGCTAGCTCATTCCATCATAGAAGAAGTCTGATCTGACCTTAGTGTTGTGGGACTGTAAAGTGCTGTAAACTAATGTGACAAGAAATAGAGACTCATCACCCTGTGGTGAGACATAGACAGACAGACAGACACAGACATATGCACACACAGACGCTGCCCCCATATTGGGAACTATGCCTTGCCACTCTTGTGAGCAAACTATCTAGCTTGCTGTGGTGTTAGCTGACTACAACATTTTGCCTTCTTCTATTTCAAATTTTACTTAGGTTAGATTTAAACAAAATTTGTTGCTATTTGACAGTTCTTCAATGGCTTTCAGGTGTGTTGGATGTTGCTGATAAAAGCCTTATGCTTGCTGCATTAACATGACAAGTAGATGCCAAATACAGTCTGAAACTAATTTTTAAGCACTTAAGGGCAATTTACAATACTTCATACCGTATATGCAAATG
Source organism: Serilophus lunatus (assembly GCA_013399895.1). NCBI lineage: Eukaryota > Metazoa > Chordata > Aves > Passeriformes > Eurylaimidae > Serilophus > Serilophus lunatus. The sequence continues at coordinate 38,639 of VXBA01005934.1, forward strand.
CCGGTTTCTGCAAAGTCAGAAATTGTTTCAGGGAAAACAAGTGGATCAATTTAATATAGCTGAAATTATAATGGATTGCTTCAAAGGCCATTTGTTAATGTACAGAACACCTGGAAAATCTCTCATTCTGAAAAAGAAATACCACCCACCTAAACAAAGACAAATCAATATGGAAAATACCTCTGCAAAATATAGCAGAGCTAAAAGGAGACTTGAGGAGGATCTAAATTAGAAGTCTTATAGGAACACTGTGAAAATAGAATCTCCAACACTTCAGTGCCATTTTTTTAGAACCATTATGGACTGTCCTATATTTTATGTGGAAAAAGTTACATATTAATACATAGGATTTAGGTTGTGTTTTTCTGAATTTCAAAGTTCTGTGTGATGTCTGAATCCTTACTGTCATCTTATGGACGGGTAAATTGAGGCACAAGAAAGAAAGGAATTCATTCAAAGTTATGGAGTATGTCATTGGTGGAACCAAAAATAGCAGTCAGCTTCCTCAAGCTACTGTTCAACAGATTACACCATGTCCCTAACCAGATATATGTCACTTGGCCCGTTTTCCTCTGACAAGGCAGTGCTTTTATTCCTGATCACTTTTCCTGTTTTGTTTGGGGAGGGCAAGAAGATTTAAATGTTGCCAAATTTGAAAACTGATTTTTAAGATGAAATCTTAGTATCTTTTAACTGAGATTTTAACTTACTTGTAATTAGACCTTGTAGATTTTTTTAGTACATACAGTTTTTGTTTAGTTTTTCCAAATGCAACCAATGCAGTGCTTAATTTACCTTCTGTAGTTTGCTGCTAGTATCCTGAATTTAACCTGAAATACAAATAGTATAAAGAATTTGTTTACTGTCTTAAAGAAACAATTGGGATTAAAAAACCCAACTGTCTACTGGATGAAAGCTCTTCAGGTGATACGAACTGAATTCAGCAGAGCTGCACAGACTTATCTTGGCAGAAAACCTGGCTGAAAATCAAATAATTTCCACAGTAGAAGAAATGTCTTAAGACATTCAGAGGAAAAAAAAGTAAAACAAACATGCAAGCATATAAAATACCTGACAGGGTCAGTTTAGTAAAGATTGAACTTAATCATGATCCAGAGAGGAGTTGGTTAAAGCTTCTGATGAAGGGATTGTGAGGTGTTGTTTGCTGTGGCTTCTTCAGAAGTTATCTGGAATGTAGTTTGAATGGCATTTCCCTCCCTCCTTCCTTCCAGCAGCACTTGAGTCATCTTCTTGTGGAATTTCAAGAACCACTAGAAAGAAGAGGGGTACAAGGTGTTAGGTCCTGGCTGACAAATCACATTGGTTTTGCAGGGTCTTTTGCATTGTAGCAAGATTTCAAAAAGCAGGGATTCTGAGAGCAAAATGCTCTTGTATTTGATTTACTTGGAACATCATTGCGATGAATGGATAGAGTGGCTAAACTAGTCCAGAGAAATGGTGAAAATTCTGCATCTCTTGAATCCCTATTTCTGAAAAAGTGTTGGGTTTAGAAACTGGTTTGGAAAATTTTTAGTGTGGTTGTGCTATTCAACTGCTTTGTATTTTTGCATCAATATAAATTGGTCCAAAACTGAAAAAGTCAGAACTTCAACAGGACTTTTTTTAATAGCTTCCTCAAAAGAAAAGATAGATCCAATTAAAAACAATTTTCGAACTTAGTTTGATTCCAAGGGATTTATGCTTAGATGTAGATTGAACTATTTCTGATTAAGATTGCTTTTGCTTGGAATTAAAAGGGAACGCATTAAGATACTCCTCTGAGATTTAAAGTGCAGTTTTGTGAAACAAAGGGTCTTGAACAAACAGGAAAAGGTGATGGAAATGTCAAATTATATGCCAGGATATATCAGCAGAAATAAGGAAGCATTAGTGCTATTATGTGCAACAGTTGTGTGGATTATTTTAGAAAGTGTGTCTGGCTTTAGTCATTCCTGTTCAAGAAAGATTGATTTCTTCTGGAACAGATAAAGAGAAGAGCTTCTTGGTTATTGAGGAATGTAAAGTTCTTCACAGAAAATTATAGCAGAGCAGTTTGATTTGTTTAGCCTAGCACAGCAAATGCTAGGAGGGGAGATGGTTATTCTGTGTAACTGCATCAATCAGGTAAGCACCAAGGAGAATAAGGGCTCTTTGAATTCAGAAAGGCAAATTTTACCTAAAAAGAAAAGAGTATAACTTTGTGATGAATAAGTGGAATTTGGAGACAAGAGGAAAATTCCTAACCCTTGGAGTGGTGGTTTTTTTGGACAGCTTCCAAAGAGTGGTGGGCAGATGAAGAAGGTCATAGAATTGTTTTTTAAGATGGAGCTTGAAAACACTTTTTCAAGAAGAGCTGGTGTGGACAGATGGAGAAGGATATGAGATCACTCTGCCTGAGTTTGAAGTTGTTCAGACATGAATAAGATCAAGTCCAGAAGTTACAGAGTTGTGGTAGCCTGGCACTGTGACCTAGAAAATGAGACCTGCTGAGTGAGAGGACATGTTAGCCTGGGGCACAGCACCACAGTAAAGTAACTGTGGAGATATCTGCAACTGGTACATTTTAAGCCATCTTTGAGCACAGAGTGGAGTAAAGCATAGTTGTCTTTTGTATACACATGCTCTGAGTTTGGTGGAATAAACACAATTCAGGCAAAATGCCCTTTGTGTTGCTTTTGTACTACAAAGAGGGAGAGCTAAAGTGATGTTAAAGGTTAGTTTCCGTGAACATATAATCTTTCCCAATACTCCCAGGCAGTGCCAGCTCCAGGAGGGGAGAATTTATCTTCAGCTTATGACTCAATCTCCTTTTATTACCAGGTGACATGCCTAGTGGATGAGAGAAATGCTGTGGATGTAGGCTACCTGGACTTCAGTGAAGCCATTGATACTGTCTCACACAATATTCTCCTGAGAAAGCTGACAGCCCATGGCTTGGACAGATGCACTCTTTTCTGGGTTTAAAACTGTCTGGAAGGCCAGGTCCAGGGAGTGGTGGTAAATGGAGTTACATCCAATTGGCAGACAGTCAACCCAGTAGAGTTCCTGAAGGATCAGTATTGGGGCCAGTCCAGTTTAGTATCTTTATCGATAATTTGTTGAAGGGATGAAGGACACCCTCGCTAAGTTGGGTGTGAGTGTTGATCTGCTGAAGGGCAAGAAGGGTCTGCAAAGGGTTCTGGACAGTCTGGATTGGTGGAGTGAGGCCAGTGCTAGGAGGTTCACTAAAGCCTGGGGGAAGAGCAGCTGGAAAGTAGCCCAGCAGAAAAGGACCTGGGGATGCTGTTCAACAGCTGCTTGAACAAGAGCCATCAGTGTGCCCAGGTGGACAAGAAGGCCAATGGCATCCTGGCCTGTATCAAAGATTGTGATGCCAGCAGGACTAGGGAACTGATTGTTCCTCAGTATTCAGCACTGGTGAGACCACATCTAGGGTCCTATGTCCAGTTCTGGGCTCCTCACTTAAGAAAGACATTGAGGTGCTGGAGCAAGTCCAGAGAAGGGCAACAAAGGTGATGAAGGGTCTGGAGGGTAAGTCACATGAGGAGTGGCTGAGGGAGCTGAGGTTGTTTAGCCTTGAGAAGAGGAGGTTCAGTGGAGACTTTATTGCTCTCTACAACTACCTGAAAGGAGGTTGTAACAAGATGGGAGTCAGCCTCTCCTCCCAAGCAGCTAGCAACAGTACAACAGAACGTAACATCAAGCTTTGGCAGAGAAGGTTCAGGTTGAACATCAGGAAGAAATTTTTCACTGAAAGGAAACTGGAACAGCCTTCCCAGGGAGCTGGAGGAGTCACTATCCCTGGATATGTACAAGAAATGACTGGATGTAGCACTTAAAGCAATGGTTTTAGTTGACAAGGTGTTCAGTCAAAGGTTGGTTTCTGTGATTATATGATCTTATGAACGGTAGCAAGGAGCACTGTATGTGTTACAAATCTATGTTTTGGATTTCAAAGAGATGCAGCTGCACAGCCTCATTCTAAGGCCCCCTTCTGAGCATGCATCCTGCACAGATACATGTTTCTCTCACTTGCTGCCTTTTGAGTATTCAGAATTGTAATGGAGGACTTCACACCTTACAGTTAGAGAGACACCATGAGGCAAAAGGGCAGGTGGCTAGTGGTGCAGGATTTGAGTTTCATACCCAGGTTTGGGATTCTTTCTGCCTTCCAGGACCAGAATAGCGTGAATCTCTTCACCATCAACACATATATGCTTGTTTGTTTAGGAAGTGATGCAGAGGGGACAGATTGCTTGAAAAGGATGTAGTGAGTTATTGGTTAACTGAAGGAGTTTTTATTATTGTTTAACTATAGCTTTTCAATGTGCTTTTAAAGGCTGATAGATAATGGCAATAGTTTTATAAACTCCAGAGTATTTATGGGGCTTTGGTGATCTGTTCTTCACATTGGAAATTTCTTCTGCCTTTCTTGACATGCTGACAGCTTCTCTCTCCTCTAACCTGCAGGAGCCTGGCAACTACTGCTGTGGGTGCAGTCCTTCACTTAGGTAGGCTAAGATCTGTATGCAAGTGTGGAATTGTAGTAAAGGAAAATACTATTTGAGCTTCATAATTAGAGGATAAATTGTTATTTGTTAACCAATAGAGAACACAAAAACTTCTCTTTATCTAATGTTTTATCATCTGCTGAAGCAGAGAGAGGATTTTTAAGTTCAATTTCAATAAAGAGAAGATAATATGGAGCTGAAATTCTTAATTTAGCTGCTTTTATTGTAGCTAGCACTTTGGTTAATCTTTTTAATTTATCGCTTAGTACATGGCAATTACCCACCATATGGAAATAAGCCAAGGTTATTGTGTTAGTGAGATATGTTTGCAGTGTGCAGTCTGGAATGAAACCATACAGACTGTGTTATCTGTTGGTGCAATAATGCTAACAGGTCTATTGAGAGATCTGGGTAGGTTTCAGACGGTGACCTCTTGACCCCTCTTATCAGGAGAAGCTTTCCTAGGGAAGTTTGACTCAGTTTAATTAATGCTGTTCTTTCTTTAATTGAGAAGGGCCAAGGATAAAAATTTATGGAGTTATTTCAATCATTTGATGTAGCAAATCATCAGTTATCATTATCTGAATTAACACAGATTGGTACAAAGGCAGAAGAAGTAAATTCCTTTTAAGAATTACCTCCAATACAGTACACAAGTAATTTATTTGGTTTAATAGATGTAATTTTCAACATGGTAACCTGAAGTATATAGGAGCCTTGGGTTTCCACATGGAGATAATTGTTATCTTTTCAATTCATGATTTGCCTGTAGAGTGTGTGTTCAGCAGGTTCTGCTGATAGTTAAAGCACCAGAAAGGGCTACTGGAGATTGCAGAAGAAAGGACGTGGATGCCTGTCCACTTCCATAGTGATAGAGAGTTGCTGTGTATTTTGTGTGACTTGGCTGACCTTTTCCAGTTTCTACTTGCAATAATTTTATTTGGCTGTAGACCAGCATTTATCCGTCTTCAGAAAGCAAACTGATAGTTTGCTCACATCCTTAATGACAGCTTCAGCTGAAAACTGAAGAAAACTCAGTCTCCCTTCTGGAAAATGTCTCTCCCAATGTAACACATTTGCAGGAATCACTAGGACTCTCTCCTTTATGACTCAAGTTGTATCTGCATTGTGGACTTCATATTCTAGGGGTGACAGTCTAGCACTCTGTACCAGTACTGATGTCACTGCAATTTGATCAAGTTGTATTGCAAATCACATTAGTCATGACATCCCTACACCACCCACACATTCTTAAAGCAAATAGTTGTTTCCAAAGTACAGAAAATTATTTCAGTTCTTGCAAAATTACTGGTCCTTAATGCTACAAACATTTTAAACAAAATCGCTCTTTTATATTTGAAGTAAAAACACCTTTGCAGCTATCCTTGCACTTTCCTCCACTCCTGTTTTTCTTCTATGAGAACAACAGAAATGGATGATGTATCTTGATGTGGAACACTTTGAGAAGGGGAAGAGGAGAGGTTGTGGAATTACTGCAGCCACACTGTCTGTATGGGAAAAAGTTTACAGAATCAGTTATGTTGGAAAAAACCTCTGAGATCATCAAGTCGAGCCTTTGACATAACACCACCATGTCAACTAGATCTTGGCCACAATCCAGTCTCTTCTTCAACACTTCCAATGAAGGTGATTCCAACACCTCCCTGGGAAGCCCATTCCAGTGCCCAGTCACTCATTCTGTAAAGAACTTCCTCCTAATGTACAGCCCAAACCTTCCCTGGCACAGCTTAAGACTGTGCCCTCTTGTCCTACGACTGGTTGCCTGGGAGAAGGGACCAATACCCACCTGGCTGTAACCTCCTTTCAAGCAGTTACAGAGAGTGATAAGGTCTCCCTTGAGACCCCACTTCTGCAGGCTGAACAACCGCAGCTCCCTCAGCTGCTCCTCATAGGGCTTGTGTTCTAGACCCCTCACCAGCCTTATTGCCCTTCTTTGGTCACATTCCAGCAGCTCAATATCCTTCCTAAATTGAAGGGCCCAGAACTGGACACAGCACTCAAGGTACAGCCTAACCAGTCCTTGGTAGAGGGGAAGAATGACTTCCCTGGTCCTGCTGGCCACACTATTCCCGATACAGAACAGGTTTGGTTAGGGTGGTTTGAAGATGAAAGTTTTAGTCTGAAAATGGTGATGGTATCTAAGAAATGTTTCTTCTTCGCTAAGCACAATGCACAAGCACATGCCTAACTTTTAGCCTGTCCTTGAAGGTCTTGCAGTTAGGGACTTCCCTGAGTTTGTTAAATTGATGCCCTGAGACTACTATTTTGTTCCATATGTTTTCGAATCATAGGTTCATAGATAGGTTATGGTTCAAAGATACGGTGAGAAAAATACAAATCTGATTTGTTGCTCCCTGTGATTCTTTTTTTTTTAATAATCTTTTTCAAAGAGTTACTGACTTTTTGGAGAAGTCATTATTATCAGCAGCATTTTAAAGGACAAATATTGCCTTAATTCAAAATGACAGCTTTAGGTATTCTCTCTGATAGCCCGATTTGACATTATTGGTATGGTTAAATGCAAAGCACGTGTGGCTTCAGATTGCTACAGTGGCTGTGGAAAACATACAGATTGTAATCTCAAGGTCAAAAATAAAACTTGAACTTTTTGTTTTAAGTGCTTTTTTTAGCACTTAGATTAGAAGATTATATATGTAATACCACTTTCCTTTTCCTGAAAAAGGCTCCAGTAATTTCCAGTAGCTGCTAGTGTTCTGGATGTACCTTTCAAACCATAAGCACGTGTGGCCACTTCTAGGGTACAGTATTGCAGTTACTGAAAATACCTACTAAGAATGAAGATGCAATAAAAAATGCAGTATTCTATTGAACCTAGAAAAAGCATTTGAGGGGAAGAATACCATTTTGTGAAGTGAGATCTGAGAAAGACATAAGGTAAACCCCTTGTCTATTTTAAAAGTGTAATGCAGCTCCGCAGATATGTAGGTCCATACTTTCATCAAATTTCTGCCTATTTCACATGTCTACCCTGAATACATTTTGGAGCATGTGAAATATCAGAATAAAAATTAGGGACAGAACAAAATAACTATATGACGTTATCCTCAGGTGTATTATCTGCAACATCACTCCTTTGTTTTTAAAAGACACCATAGTAAAGGAAAATTGAGGTCACCTGGTGGCAGTATAAAAGTGTGTTTACAGGAAGAAAATGCCGGGCACTAATGGGATCTTTCATCTGTAGAGGAATATATAATGAAAAAACAATAACTAAAAGATGAATCTAGATATATTTAAATGGAAAATCAGATGCATTTTTAATAGAGGGAGTGACTGATCATTTACACAAAAAAAAAAACTATCAAAAGAAGCAGAGTACCCTGTCTCTGTCTTCCTGTCAGGAGATTTTTAAGGTGATGTCTGTAGTGTCCTGAAGCACCTTTACCCTGTTTGCGTATGAGAATGTATTGTTTTAATGTAAAGATGGTTGTGTACCTTCTGTTAAATTTTTGTGTTAATTAGAGGTCAGCTAAAAGTGATTGAATTGTGTTCCTACTGTCACTCTGTATCATACTCATTACTCATTTCCAGGGGAAAATACTATAGAAGATGAGATACTCCCTAATAGTTCTATGGTAGGTTTGTCCCTCACTAGAATATGTTCATGGACCAAAAATTCAAGTTTGGTTTCAAATATGAAATATCAAAGCCAAAGAGTTATGTAATGATATTCCTTAATAGATGGTGCTTTGGGATAAATTAGCAATGAGAATGGAGATCAGAGGAGCCATTTGTTAGTTGACTTAATGTTGTTGATGATGAGTATTCCGATTGTATCTTCTGCTCTGTTGCACACCTAGGGCTTTCGCATAGTGTGGTTTCAACTGCTGGGATCAGTTTAATTTACTGTAAGCTGAGATGAGCTGTACCCATCATAGTGACAAAAGATGTACCTGAACCTTTTGATGAGGCTGCAGATCTTTAACACATACTGGACTTAGGTATTTTTTCCCCTCACAGTTCAATGAACATCTACTTTAAAAGGCAGGGAAAGTGTGAATAGCTGTTTACAAAGATGTGAGCAAAGCTATTTCCCTCAGGCCAACATAGATTTAAAAATCCATTTTAACACATGCGCTTATACAATCTGTTTCTGACAGAAACATTCAGTCTGTCTAGTCAATCTTACCACTTGCTAATTCATCTATCAAAGTAGGAGATGAAAAAGATCATGTATGGTTTTCTTACATTTTTTGCTTCCCATCATGATAGCAAAGACCATGCATAAATATACATCTTCCTTCAGTAACAGAGAACTTGCAGAATTGGGTGCCCACTGGAATGGACTCTTGCTGGTTTCTTGAGTCAGTTGATGTCCATCTGAAAGGCTGCAGCACCAACTCTGCTAGGGTAGACCTCACTTTCAACTAACAATCTCCTTCAAGCACAGATGTGTAGTGTGGGTTGTATTTGGTAACGTATTGCCTTATGACCACATCCAGTTAAAGGAACAAGACCAGCACTTCTCTTGCATCAGTGGCTACTTTTTTTTCCTGATGAGCAACTGCTTTTGATTGGCAGTGATTTAATTGAGCCTCTTAAGCAACTCTGTTTGTATGCATTGGATAAATCAGAGAACGGTCACAGGCCATACCAGCAGTATGATAATATTGCAGGTGTTTGCTGAAGGAGAGAAGTAGTGAGCACCAGTCATTTCCTAACAGCACTTTGGGTAGCCATCCAGATATCTTTTCAAAGCTGAAAAACTCTGAGCATGATGAGATGAAGGTTAAACTTTTTTTTGGACATACTTATTCTCTGCTTCTTCCTTGGATGTTCACACTTCTTGGGGATATAGAGCCTGATGAAACCCAAGTTGTGCATATTTCTGCTGAAATACTTCTCCTGACTGTCTTGCAGTATCTTAGTGTGTGTAGAGGCATCTTTGCTGATGTACATTAGAGTGTAGAGAGGGAAGATTCTTGAGATATGAAGGACACTCCTGAAGTGGCCAAAGGAAGTAATTCATCCCACCCACAAGCACTCTTGTCTTTCATCCCAGACACAAATTTTCAGATTTTCAGAAACACTTTATTGTGCTTGTACGTGGTTTTCAACATATTTTACTGCTCATATACCTTATGTGGAAGCACCTACTTCCTTTTCTGCCTGGAGACTGTTGTACTTTCTAGACTAAAATGATTGGGACCTTATGAGAATCAAAATTGCATATTGATCTTAAGATAAATTTAAATCTGAAAGAAATTCATTATGAATAGTAAGTTGGCTTCTTTAAAATGACATGTGATGACTGTTATTCAAAGTGATGTATTGTGCAAATTATTTCTTTCGTTATGAAAAGAATCAAGACACTGACTACATAGTAGATTTTATGTGTCTCCTGAGTTCTCGAGTTGTAAGCTTCTCATAGAAAGTAGGGGGAATTGGTAGATTTTCTTGAAACCTATTGGGTGAAAGGATTACATTCTGACCAAAGCAATGTGTTTCTTCTCTTGGAACAGTTTCACACTTGTGTTTCTATGGAGGAATGTTGGTAATGGAGTGGACGGATAGTTTTGTCACAGGTGTTTTATACAGGTGTTTCAAAGGCTCTTTTCTGACATTTTCTGGAAGGCACTAGTTCAAACTAGGTAGATAACGATTTCTGTTCCTTGATGCCTTAGCTGGAGAGATAAGGGGCCTTGAGACTCTCTTAAGAAAGTGTAAAGTTGATGGATTTGCTCTTGTCTTTTTGTGAGTGGAAAGGTTGAGCATTGCTGGCTAGAACCACGCACCATGCAGGAGTACTGTACAGCCCTGCCAGGGCTGTTCGTTCGTCCATGCTGTCCCAACCTGGACTTGCTTGGCAGTATTTCTAGTGTACTTCATTTCTCTTATGCAGTGCTCACTGCTCTCCTTGGCTTTCACACAGTCCTGGCATCTCTATCCTGAGCTGAAATTTATAGATTAGCTAGTCTAATATGGACAACTACAGCTTTCACTGTTCCAGTTCACAACCCCAGTTCCTGCAAGCACTTCTGTTGTGGCCTTCAGCATCTTTGCAGTCCTAGTTCAAAGACTTTTGCTTCTGAAAATGAAATGTGACTTAAGTTCTGCTTTCATCATTCCTCACAATGTGTTTTTGCCCTGGTGAGCATAGTTGCAAAAATTTGCTCCAAGCTAATCATCTGAGCACTGAATGATTGGGAAAAGCCCCTAAGCTGCACTGTGGCACTTCAGAAATAATTTTCTCAAGATCATTTAGTGGGTAGAGCTATTTACAATTTCACTTCACTCAGAAGTAATTGCAGGAGGGAAAGAACCATAGAGGGAGAGGAGAAATACATTATATTTATGTGAATGCATTATTATTTATTTGCTTATGCATGGAACCACTCTTTTAATAAGCTGTAGGAGATTGTGAGTTCTTTTTTCTCCTTTAGTTTAATAAAACCCTTTGCAATCTCTGCAGTTTCTGCAACTGAATATTTTGAAGGGTGTTATAATCATAGCTAACCCCCACCTGAAAAAATCAGCTGGCCATACCAGTAAACAACTCTTAGAGGCAGGCAGTTGTTCTAACTGTGGAATGGAGACAAAAGGTGCTGGTACCTGTGAGTTATGTCCCTCGGCTGCCAACCAGAGACATTATCAATATGGTCATTATGCAGATTTAGGTCCTGATCACACAAGCCCCTGTCAAACTCCACTGCACTCTGCAGCCCTCAATAGTTGCGTATTGGAGTGAATGACACTAATGAAAGGACATTCAATTAAATGTGGATTTTTTGTTTATTTAATTTAGTTAAAATCCACTGATCATTAACTACCAGTATATCTTCAAATGAGACTCCATGATGCCTATTTTGTACTAACAACTGTTGTGTTTTGACCCAAAGCTGAATTTTTTACTCAGGCTTCTGGTCAAGGTAGTGAAACTGACGAGCTCTGGTTTGCCTTACATACCTGAAATTCTCCACATCAGGTGGAATGAAGCTTAACTTTATGAAATATACAGCAGTTAATTGTGTAGTATCTATCTACACCTTTATTAATCTGTAACTTGTTTGTTTATACTAAAGCTACTCGTTATTTATCTTGATATACTCAAGGAACACTGGATATTAGAACTGCATAGCTGCAGTGTTCAAAAGATGTAATCACTGGGAGGCCACTTAGAAGTGACCTAAAGAATACACGAGCTGTATACTTTAGGCTATTTATCTTGGGATGGGCATACCTTGTACTAGATAGTCTTTTTCACACAGAAGCAGAAGTGCTTATGTTAAAAATTAATTAACTTGTTTGAATTGTGCGTAGGAAGTTACATTCTGATCTGGATCTCAGTTCGAGTTACTCGGGTCTAAAGGTCTTTTATTCCAGCTGAGCTGATAACTCCTGAACTGTGCCTTTTAGGTTTTAGTCATATTATTTCTCATGCTGTTATATGCATTATTTATTACAGAGATTCCAAAACATTTTAAAGATACATTATCTTTTGGGACATCTCTTCACTGATTCTCAACCCACAACATCCTGACGACAACAATATCAATGGCTTGCAAGGAAAAGTGAGATTAGGAATGTGTACATTTATATCTTTCTTTTTAATGCAATTCTGTCATTGGAAAAGAAGAAGTCAGAGGGAGAACTTTGTGATGAAACGGTTCTTCCCAGACAGCCAAGAAATGTCTTATCTACACTTTGTGGTCTACAGGCCACAGGGTATTTCTGCTTTGTGCCCCAACTCTATTTTCCTTTTAGCTTTTTTATGAAGATGACTTTGCTTTTATATTCATAATATGCTGTCAGCATTATAGCAAGGGCCTTGCTTGAAAAATGCATTCACTTACATAATGACACACTGTAGTCCTTTACTCTGAACTATTAGATACTCTTAAAACTACAGTAAGTGGAACTGTCTGTCCAAAACTGCAGAACAAAGTCAGAATTTGATGTAGTTTGGTATTGACATCATGGGATTGTTACTGTTTTAAAGTATGCTTTGCAAAACTATGGTTCTCTAAGTGTTTCAGGTTCTTCATTATCCTGAAGAGTATACCACATAATGGTTACTTGGAAGTCCATAGTAGTATTTAGGTTACAATGGAAGTAGTAATTAGGTTACATGAACTAAAGGAAAAATCTTGGTTAATTAGCTACACAGCTGATTTTCCTAATCATATCCAGTCATGATCAGTTCAAATTAAAACATAATAATAAAACCAGTGCAAAAATAAAGTTGAAGAATCTTAGTTGGTTTAATTTCTCCTTACAAGTAGGTTTTCCCCATTTTGCAAATTTTTTTACCTTCTCCAGCTCCATTGCATATTTCTGAGGTGGATATAACTTCTACTAGGATCATTTTCCCTGCAGAAAGCACTAGTATGAGTGTTTGAAATATATTCAGTTCAATGTACTGCTTATCAGAAAAAGGCAGCCAATTTCAAGCCCCGCTGATTACCTTCCATTGCTCAAAGGTACACCTGAAATGCACCTCTGGCCACACCTGATAGGCATTGATAGAGATCCCAGTTCACATATTGATGTGCCTGAGCTAAAGTCCATCATGGCAGAATGCTGCAAGTTCCATGATGCAGTTTAGAAAATCTTGTCTGCATCACGTTGTCCTCATCCAAGACCTTTGGACTTATGTCATAGCAGAGACTGTGAACTGGACCTTTGTAGGTTTTTTCCCCTCTCAGCACACGAGTGTAGGCTATTCCCTAGGTTACAGACAAAAACTGTTCTCTACACTCAGTTCTTCTGAGATGATGGTACAAGTTTGAAAGCCTTTGAGATTTTCTAGAATAGCTGGGCCTTTGAAAATGTCTGTGTTTCTTTTTACTAATGCATGTAGCATTATGGTAGTTATTTTTACAGAAGAAGTGAATCGCCTAGGATTTGAATCTTCTCCCCTTCCATGTGTGTGATGAGCCCTTCTTTTTTCCTAATCAGATGACAGTACTCGGGCTCTCATGTAAAAATATTCTCTCAACCATAAGTCATCCTAGAAAAATAGAAAGACTATAGGAAAATGAAATGGCATTTTGCCATAGGTAATAATAAATCACTACTTAGTATTTGAGATTGGGGGCAATGGAGGAAACTGAAAAGAAAAAGAAAACAAACTCAAGGAAGCTGTAGAATTCTACTGCACATTTAATGAAGTATCTTGATTTGTTACCTAAAGTTAAATAACTACATATTTTTAAGGAATAACTCCTTTATAATATCATTAGCCTCAATGGTAGAATCAATGGAAGCAGCTTCTGTAATATTTTGATTGATTTCCCTTAGTGAAAATGTCAAGTGCCTGCATTAATTTACTGAGTATTTTGGCCATATGTGACACTGGCATAACTATTCTGTTGCATGCATGTTTTTGTTCTAAACTAAACGGGAGTATATTGAAATTAAATATCTTGGCATTTATCCTGTGGATGGAAGTCACTTTCAGGAAAACCAGAAGGGTTATTTTTGCAGAGCAGAAAAGGGACTGACTAGCAAGAGAGCAGTATACACAACTATTTTATCAGATGCTGAAAGTTTTTCTCAGCTATATAGGAGTCACAGAGAGTATCTAATCTTCTAATTAGGTTCTGTAAATATCTCTGTTTCAAGTCAAAGGAGAGATGAGCATGTATATGTTTCTGTGCAAGAACACACAGCTGACTGACTGCTGAGCACAATATGCTCTTGTCTCTTTAGAGCCTTCACGTTTGTCTGTTGAATTTCACCTAGTCCCATTTATAACAAATGCTAAATGGTTTACAGAGAGTTCACATGTGGCAACTAAACATCATGAGGAAATACTGATATTATTCACAACACATAAGGGCTGAATATTTTATTGTGATTATGAGCCACGACTATTAAAACCTATCATCCAGTGATCTTCAGTGACATTTGCTTGGCTGTTTATGACAACATTGATTAAGAAATAATTATTTATAAATGTGTATTGGTTTTTCTGTGGCCAGGTTTTGGTGGCAGTGGGGGGGGGGCTGAGGGAGAGGCTTCTTCGAGAAGCTACTGGAAGTTTCCCCATGCCCAGGCTGGGCCCGCTGCTGGCCAAGGCCGGGCCAATCAGTAGTTGGCAGAACGCCTCTGTGATAACATATTTAAGAAAGAAGAAAAAAAAAAAGAGGTAGTTGAAAAATGAAGATGGCTGCCGGAGAGGAGCAGGGTGAGAGCCTGTGAACAACAACACAGACACCAAGGTCAGTGCAGAAGGAGGGGGAGGAGATGCTCCTGGCGCCGGAGCTGAGATCCAGCTGCAGCCCATGGGGCAGACCATGGTGAAGCAGCTGTGCCCCTGCAGCCCATGGAGGACCACAGGAGTGCAGAGATCCACCTGTAGCCCGTGGAGGAGCCACGCCGGAGCAGGTGGATGCTGGGGAAGGCTGTAGCCCGTGGGAGACCCAAAGTGGAGCTGGGTCCTGGCAGGGGACTGTAGCTTGTGGGAAGAGGAGCCCACTTGGAGTAGGATTCTCCTGTTAGGATGCGTGGCTCGTGGGGCCCACGCTGGAGCAGCCTGTGCCTGAGAGACTGCATCCTGTGGAATATCAGCCATGCGGCAGCTGTGGGTGAAGGGCTGCTGCCCATGGGATGGACTCTCACCGGAGCAGTTTGTGAGAGGAACTGTATCCTGTGAGGGATGGACCCCATGGAATGCGGCTGGAAGGACTTCTCTCCCCAAGCAGTGGCTGAGAACAGCAGCTGACCACAGCAACACCTCCCCCCCACCTCGCCTTTTTCCCTTGACCGCTGCGGGAGAATAGGTTGGATGTAAGAAGGAGGGGGGTGGGGGGGTAAAAGGTGTCTTTTAGTCTCTTTCTCTTAGCTCTGATCTTGTTAGTAATAAATTTGACTATTATTCCCACATGGAGTCTTGTTTTGCCTGTGACGGTGATTAAGAAAGAATCTGTTATAGTCCTTATCATGAATAACGAAACCTCTCGTTATATTCTCTCTCTCCTCTATAGTTGGGCAAGGGGGAGTGAGAAGGTGGCTGTAGTGGGCCCCTGGCACCCAGCCTGGGTTAAACCACTACAAATTGAAATAACAGTAAAGTGTGATTCTACTACTGATGAGAGCAGGAAAGTATCTCTCAAGAGGCAGGTCAAAAACTGTACTTGCATCTCATATGCTGAACATCCATCATTCTTTAATTTTAAACCATCACTCATCCATTCCATCATTCCAGCAGCTAATGTCTCTTGTGTGGTACACACATCATGCTGTGATGACTATCTCCAGATTTTCACAATCAGAAGAGCATGAAAAGTTAAAATATGGGCCAAAGAACTGCAGTTAAGATAATGGGGTCTGCTATTTGTCCCAGGAATTGTGGAAGAAGATAACTGGAAAATGGGAATTTGAGTTGTGAAAAGACTGGATTATAAAACAGAAAGTCTTCCTGCAAAATGAATGCTCATTTGGCCAACAGTAATTTACACTACTTTCCCAACACTACCATTATGTTGCGTATTTGAAGGCACAAGAATGAGTAGGAAGGATGAGTGGGAAATTGTATCAAGATGCAGTACAGTCTCTGAGGCACCTTTGCTATGCACTGTCCCTTGAGTTTTAGGTGTATAGAAAAACTAAATTCTCCACTTTACAGGAAGTAATACTTGAAGAAATCCTCCCACTGACATCAGTCAGTCTGTATCTGTTGCTTTGGGGTTTTCTTTACATACCCAGTGGTATGATATTTAGAATTGAGTATATTCCTGTTTAGAATGGGAATAAATTTAATTTAGTAAAATTAAGATGATAAGGAATTAGGACCTACTTAACAGGTTCTAGTTTGCAATTCAGCTTCTGAATTTTGTTCTATATCTGGCCCTTCTGACAGCCTTGATATTTCCTTGAAATATGTTACCCAGCATCGTGCAAGTAGGTGAAAGCACAGTGCACAGAAAAAATGGAACTTGCCCCAGAGAACAAATAGTAAACTGAAAACAAAGCTATCCTGCTTCCTAGTGGACTATTTGGATTAATCATGGAAGAAAAAAAAATCAAGGAACTAACAGAGAGCTATAAAAATTTCATAGAAAAATGTAGTACAAGAAATAAAAATTATTCTTATCACTGTTAACTACAAAGCATGGAATTCAATAGCAAATCAAAGTTGTCATTTACAGAAAAATATACAGATATTTCTCACAATTATCCCAATTTTATAACTATTGACTGGTATAAATAAATGTTATTTCCAATAATGAACCTGAAATATTAAAATGGAAGGCCACTTGAATATTTATGTGTAAATTAGACAGGAGGAAGACTTAATAAGCCATGTCAAGCGTGGCATGTGAATACACGTACTGATGATTTCATACGTTATTCCAATATGGAATAGTCCTGTGTATTGTTTCCTGTAAATTCAGAATTATAACCTTTCCCTAGGGGTTTTAAGATCATTGGTAGAACCCTCTGTCAAAGGCTGTAGCTCTTCAGAAGACTTAAAGAGAAATTTCTGAACCTCTCAGTGAATTGTGTTGAGTTCCATTACTTTCTACAGCATTTTTATCCAGTCCAGTTAAAAATGACCAATGAACTATTTTCCTCTGAGAGACAATTTCATAGGCAGATAGAGCTCACTATCAGGAAAGTTTTTCACTAATGATCCTTAATTTTCCTTTTATTGCTTCCCTAGAATTTTTCATAAACTCTGTAATTAACCATGTTGCCTTCAGTATGGAAGTGTTGGCTAGAGGTTAGATCTCTTGCTGTCAACAGCAGGTTTTTATTCTCCTAGGAGCAAACAACAAGGCACGTCTCATTAGATATAATTTGCAGGCCTCAGAAGGCTTGATAACCAAAATTTGCACAAATCTGTCTCTGCTTCCAGAGTATAAGAAGGGATGAAATTGGGCTAGAGTGCTGGTACTTAAATCTGTAGCTCAACAGCTTAGTAGGCATGGGTCAGCAAGTAGAAATCATCCTGTTACTGCTGATTACCAGAACATAATTAATATGCCTCTATCAAGAGGCAAAACTATTTTGCTTTCAACATATGTTTGTACTGCTGTTCTGATAGCTGTAAAGGAACTGCAACAAGAATGATCTTTTCAATCTAACATTATTTTAAACTGTTTGTTGTCGATGTTCTGATAAGAAAGGTATCCTGGCACAGGTTTATCAGTGCTGATAGTGAGGTTTGTGGCTGTAGAGAAATGTTGATATCATATTTCAGCTTCTATCTTCTTAACATCTATATTCTTTAGCAGATAGAAAAGTATAATAGATACTTGAGGTGCTGTATTGTAATGAATTGTCAACAGTCAGAATGGAGGATTATAATGGGAATCATTGGTCTTTTCTTATATATCATCTTGTAGTAAACAGGTATTATCTTTTCTCCTTCCTGCCCCTTCTCATATTTTTTTTATTGCAGACTTGCTTTGACATGTTTTCTTCTTTCCTCTGTATTTTTCACTCTTCTCACACCATCTTTGACATTTTCCCTTGTCTTCTCACACGTGTTATTTTTTCCTCTTTTCCTTTCTCTTCTCTTTTAATACCTTTTCCTCCAAAATTTTGGACCGCCCAGGCAAAAATATTCTCCATACTTTCAGCAGTTTAAAATGGTAAACTTGGAAATAATTCACTGCAGGGTGAAATGTGGGGGGAGGGAGGGGGGCAGGGAACAGAGAAGGGCAGTTCTGGAAATGGGAAAAATTTAGATGGAGTTGCATCTTGTGTAACAGATTTATGCCTACATATGGTGTCTTTGTGTCCTGAAAGTAGTATTAAATTTGCTAAGGCCTTCACTACGTTATTATCAGCAGGGCCACAGAGTAGATGTTGGAGCTGTAGTTTTCAGATACAGAATTGATATAATTGCAGTATATTGAAAGATTTGTTCCTCCCATACATGAGATACAAGAAGAGTAATTTATGGTGTTTTCTAATAAAATGGAAGGATTTGAGTACTTTCTTGAGAGCACACTAAAAGTAGCTGCAAATAGATGTGCAGTTTGTATTTTAACTGGTAGATTTTATTTGCAGACCTGGCAATTTCTTCATCTAACTCTGGTTAATTGGGTTATTGCTGTCCTGTGTATAGTACATACATCTGAATTCATCTGTTATACCCGTCATGAGTGTGTCTGGGCACCTTATATGGATACATCTCATAGTTATGTTCCATAAACTTGCTGGGGGTTGGAATTTGCTCTAGTTAGACTTTTGATTTTCCTTTATGTGGCAGTGGAACAGTCTTCTGAGTCCGAAGTGAAAATAAAATTAATGTAATGTTCTTACTGCAGTCATTGGCAATAGGCATCACAAGAAAACAGGCAGTAATGAAGTAAAATAACATCCCTAGTAAAAAAATAAAGTACAATAATTGATTATAACTTACAGACATGATTCGCATTTATTTCAAGATATTTTCATGAAGTGGTGGTGTTATAGAAGATGTACAGAGGCAACACAGAGTAAGGATCCTTTACACTGAATGAGTAGTGCAGCGTTAGTATAAGAATGAGCTACTCTGTATATCCAGAATGATTTCTAGTGAGAGATGCATAGGTCTGCAGCTTGATAGATGCATCAGTAAAGACACAAGCAATATTGGATACCCAGTAATGTGCTTCTTCAGGCCTAGGCATTAAAACTTCTTTGTTGCTAGAAATAAAATATCTGTATGCTGCTATTTTTTGCTGCTTAGGAAAAAACACTTGAAAGAATTTTAATAGTGTCATCTTCTGTAAATCAAAAGCAATATAAACTTTCTGCCAATCCTTTCTCTTATGTATCCATTTGGTGCTTTAGATTTGCTCCAGTCTCTGTAGGGTTATATTGAGTGTTCTCCTCCCATCTGAATTTAGTCTTTCATTCTCTTCTGTGATAACCTCCTTCTTTCATATGCTAAGTATGCAGTTTATGTAAATGTGTGAAAATACTCTGTATTTGTGATATTTTTCATAAACTTTCCCTGCCCTGCTCATTCTTGATACTGACTACTCTTGGAGTTATGTGGATCCTCCCAGTGACCCTATACTCAAGTAGTAGCTTGCAGCACTATTAATATTATCTGAGGTTTCTGGAAAGCCTAGTGAAACAGTGAGTAAGCCCCACTTCCTCAGATAATAGTCCACCTGCCAAAGTCCTCCAGTACAGGACTGCTTCTGACTTCCTTCTCACACAGATCTTTTTTCTGTGTAACTCCCATGCAGGCAGTGAAGATTATTTCCTGGAACTGGTCCAAGCAGGAGACAACTACCCAATGACTGTTTTTATTTTGATTTTCATATGGTGCTTAGCACTCCAGTGTGCTTAGTGTGACTAATATTGTATATATGTTTATCAGCAGTACAGCTGAAGAGAGTTGCTTTAGTCCTGTAGTCACAACTGTGATGTTAGAGCCAAAATACTCAGTTAATGTCATAGTTAAGAGCTGTACTTGAGTTTAATCAAAATGGCTAAGGACCACAGGAAACTATTTTCTCTCTTGGCAGATGTTGTTTAGCTAGAACTCAGGTAAAGATAAATGACGTGTAATCTCTAGAATTCATTGTACATATATGACTATGCAAAATTAGGTTGTGTTCTGTGACAATAACTGAAGAAAGGACTGTACTGGGCTCTTAAAATATTTTTCCAATTAATTTCTAGGGATTTTTCTGTAGAACTTTTTGTCTATGTTGCTTTTGATCTGCTTGTGTTGGGGTATTTTGATTCTGTGGTGTTTAGAATGATCTGCCTTCCAAACCTGAAGAGAAACATTTCTGTTGTTTCATTATCTGGCAGGATTGATTACAGAAATGAAGTGAGTATACCTAGGAAGATAGGAAAGATCACACTGAGGTGAGAATCTCTTCCTTTTGCTGCTTCAGGAGATGATTCAAGATGTAATTGGAATGTTCCTAATGCAGTAGAAATGTGCAGCCTCCAAGCAAGCAAAGTGGTTTCCTGTTCATAAAAATGTGTTACTTTCTCTTATTCAACATTCATTAGGGCTTTTTGAAGACACTACATGTAATGTGTAGCTGTTTTGGTGAAGTTTCCAGGGTTATGCTTTATATGACTTTAAAACTAAAGTTTGGCAACTTCTACAAAACCAAACGAGCAAATGCAGCCCTGTCTGTCCATCTTATTTCTGCCTAATGGATGTTGTCTGCCTTGCTTTCACTTCCATGTGCTGTTGTTGGGCTACTCATTTTTGCTGGACCTGGGAATTCACCTTCAGCATGTACTATGTATTTCCTAGTTGCTTGGAAACACTATTTAGATTAAGATCTCTGTCCAATATGCTTCTTGAAACACCCACTGTAACTAATTGGGGTGTAAGGATTTACTAAAATGATAACACAGTATAAACACTGGGTGGTAGTTGAGACTTCAGCATAGAGTTGGGATTGAGAAAACAACCTACATAGACTAAAGTCATCAAAAGTCTTTTTTTACTGAGTTATTGCCATTTGTGGTAGAGCAAGCAGCGTCTACTTGAAAACCTGGGTACTTATTGATTAGAGGGAGGAAAACTCTCAGAAATCATTCCACAGCTGGTTTTTCTGGTGACCTGTCTTACAAGTACTTACTTCCCAGACGCAATCCAGACCTTTTTTAACTTGTGAGATCACAGGATCTCAGAATAAGAAGTCTTTAGAAATCATCTTGTCTGTCCGCATCAAGGTAAGATAAACTATGCATGTGTCATTACGGATGGACAGTGATCTAGCCTGTTTGTAGAGACTTTCAGTGACAAAGACTCAACTGCCTTCCCAGGCAGTTTGTGACAGGGCTCCAGTATTTTAAGTATGGAAAACTTTTTCATATATCTAACTTAGATCTCCTTTACTGCATCTTAAGCTTGTTATTTCTTGCCTCATCCACCTTGGATGGAGATAATTGCTTATTTCCTTCTTTGCAGCAGCCTCAAGTACTTGAAAACTATTATTATGTCACCCTACTGTTTGTTCCTGATAAGGTGACAGCACAAAAAAGGATATATGGAAAAAAGGAGGGTCCGAAAAGTAGAAAGAGAGATGAATAGCTCTCTGACTTTATAAACTTAAAGACTGTGTTTGATTGTATTGATTATTTGATGTTCTAGGCCTACCTAGTTTACCTACTTTAAGAGCTTTTCATACCAAAAAAAAGAATTGGGCCTCAGATTTGCTTTGTAGATACCAAATTTAATCCATGGGTTTTTTTTTTTCTTTCTGCTATCCATACCACCTGAATTAATTTTTGTATTTTATTTTTCTTTCTGCCACATAAGGACAGATTAGAAAAAAAAGTATGGAGGGAGAAAGAAAAAAAATACTAAGTATGTCTTTTTTATTTTTCTGGTTTTGTGCAGAAAATTACCCAACAGTAATGCTTGGTGTAGTTAGGGAACAGCACATCTATGCTTCATGGATTAGACTGATTTCATGAGGCTTTTATCACTAACTTCAATTTTGTCATTGACACCATTGTAAGCTAAATCAGTGAGGAATATGTGAGAGAGAGCGAGCTAGAAGCAATGCAGCTAATGGAAAGTGTTCTGAGTAAAATATTCTGCTTTTGAAGTATGCTGACATCTCAGCTTTTTTTTCCTGCCTTTAATCCAAACTTGTTTATCTGCTGAGGTAAACAGGAGCTCAGGAACAGGTTTTGCCTTTTTCTTAACCTCTTCTTACCCGGCCAACTAAGCAGTGATTTTAGCAGAGATTTCTAAAATGCTTGCTGTGCTATTCCCCCCATCCTTATCTAATCCTTTTCTTTTCTCCCTCTATGCATAAGCATTTTCTTCTGTTTTCCTTCCTTCTTAGATATGTGCTATGCAACTTGTTTTAGTTTAATCAAATAAAAAAAAAGGTGTTAATAAGCTTACAAGCACCTGGCTATGCAGTAGTTTGTATATCTGTTGTGTACCTACTGGGAAGGAGAAACAAAGTATTAAATTATATTTGCTACTAGAGTGCAATTTATACAAGGGTCCTGCTGCTATTGTGATCAAAGGAGGAGCATATAATATGTGAGGAAGCATATGCAGTTTTTTGATACCATCTTAAGTTTTTGAACAGTCTGAACTTCTCTTTGGAACTTCATAACAGCTAAAGAAATACACTAGAAACCTCTTGGCTTCTTAATGTGCATCATTGTTAATATTTCTTCAACTTCTTTCTCTGAGTTTAGTGGGGTCATTTGATCATAACTATTTCCCAGTTTAAGATCCAGAATTATTTGTATCCTATTTTACTGCAACAAACTGTATGGATGGGAAGTGAGTTTTCCCTGAATGCGACTGTTTAAAATAACATGGGGACACTAGGAAGAGGGATGCTTGTCAACCCTGGCTGGAGAAGTTCTTACTGCTTTTGATCTAGTTTTGTTCCTGAGGAAGTAAAATTTGCATGTTTAAGCAGGTGGGAGAAAGGTTAGGAAGGACCATGAGGAGAGAGCCTCTTCCCATGCTGTTCAGTTAATGCATCTACTTGCAGTATTTAAAGAACAAAGGGTCATCTCTGGGCTCTTGGATGTTGTGGGAGATCATTTTCCTTCCAGTGTTTGGGGAGAGAAGATACCAGTAATGGTGCCTT
This sequence comes from Serilophus lunatus, assembly GCA_013399895.1. Taxonomy (NCBI): domain Eukaryota; kingdom Metazoa; phylum Chordata; class Aves; order Passeriformes; family Eurylaimidae; genus Serilophus; species Serilophus lunatus. The sequence continues at coordinate 61,680 of VXBA01005934.1, forward strand.
ATTGCACCAATTCTAGATAAAGTATGTATGAAACTATATAAAAGAAGTAACCGATACTTAGCTGCTCCAGTACTAAAGGCAGAAGCAGTCTCTGAATTGGTTGCTATTTATAGATCACATTTTAGAAACAGACTGTTGCAATGAAGTTGTATTTCTGATATTTTACTTGTACATAAAGAGTTTGCACTTATCCTTTCGTTTCAACTGAATCTGGGGAAAAAAGATCCGAAGGAGATCAGAGCCTGCCATCTGTCTACAAGCAGAGCATAAAATTGTATACTTCAAACAACCTGGGAAGAGGGGTTGGACTTGGGCTTCCTATGTTCTTTTCAATTTAATTGCAAGTCTGAATTTCTCTTCTGCCAGCAATAATTGTATTTCTAATCAAACTGATGTGTTCAAACCTATTAGTGGGAGGTGAAAGAAGTTTAGTCTCTGTCAACTCTTGTGGAATCAAGATTACTCCACAATCAGTGATCTTTCACCTCTAAGCGAGGCATTCTTAGGTGGACACACAAAGGATATTTTCATTAGACTGCTGAATTAACATAGGATGAGTAATTAACCAGCGGGAAATGGAGAAGGGCAAATAAAAATTATTCTATTTTTCACTGGAATTTTGTTTTGATACATATTTCTTGGGCATATATCTATCTGATGGTTGTGTATTTTTAATATCAACAAAAGTTTTGCAACCTGACAAACAAGGAACGTATTTCTACTTATTAAAAAGCACTTAAAACATGTAGAATGAAATGTTTCCTTAAATTACGCTAAAACCTGGTGAAACAAATTGCAAGGAAGTCCTCAGTGCTGTTCTCTGTTCAGTTTGAAAGAGTCTCAGTGGTATGTCGTGATGATCTGTCATAAGTAGAGCTGTGTGACTGCCTGCAAGAAAATAAATAATATACCCCCGTAATGCTCACCAAGCAATAATGATGTAAAATTCAGCATACACAACATTTAATACACTTAGTTTATATAAACTCTCTGGCCCTACTTAGAAAATGCCTTGAAGTTGTTCAATACTTGTGAGGAAAACATCTCAGCTACAGCTCATCAAATGTTAAGAAGGCTTCATTATTTCCTCCAGCTGGGACTCAGTGGTCAGCTACATCTGGGTGCTGGACAAGAGGGTAGCCTGGGTAGATGGGAAAACTGTAAAGCTGTTTAGCAGGGAGAAGGTATGGATTATGAAGCTGGAACAATACTGGCGATATTGATGAGTGGTAAGAAGGCTTATTTATTTAAGACAGGAACTTTAAGGAGACAAGAGACTGTGATTTTTTAAGAGAGGAGAAATTTTGGTGATGACAAGTAGCATACTGGCTTATGAGATCTAGAAGATGAAAGGTTGGGCTGCCTAGTTGTTTCATCTTTTGGCTATAAATCTGAACCTAGACCCTTATTAGAGATGGTCCTAGCAAAACGGTCTATGAATGTCAAAAAAACTATTAAGCTAAACCTGGCCAGTTTCAACATTAGGAAGGCAAGGACAACAAAATGGATGTTGTAGGGTAGCTTGGTACCATGAGCTACTACAAGCAGAGCACTCTGAGTGTGGAAAGCTGTGAAGAAGCAGTATTGTGGGCACTACAGGCTGACCTGCAAATAGGTTATGAAATTAATGCTGGAAATTAATGTCTAGATGCTGAAATTAATGTCTAGATTAGTGAAAGTTTTCCTATTCTCCCAAGTACCTAGTGAGGATGGTATTGCATTCTTGCTTCTGGGAGCATATGTGTTTCTAGCCTTGCATATCACGCCCAAAGGCAACGTATGCCTTTGCTGATCTGTGGTAACTTGAATAAATGGCTGTGTTTTGAATGCTAGGTCAGGGTTCAGGGTTCTTGCTGTGCTGAGAGGTGTTAGTATAGTTTCTTGTTTTCCTTCCTTGAGGTAAATGTTTGTGAAGAAGGGAGAAACACTTGTGATTAAAGAGCTCCTTTGCCTCTGTACCATCAGAACCAGAAGTCAAATAATAGGTTAAATGGAGAGGCCATTCACAGGAGGCTAAGTGCATTGAGTGTTAAAATCGGGGTTGCATGTTTCTTCTTCTGTAGACTAACATAGCTTCAGACTGCTTGAAATACAGATATTAGTAAGCCACGAAATAGCTGTTCTGGGGAAGAAGAGGTGAACAAGTTGTCCTTTCCTCTTTATCTCTACTCATCATAAAGAAAATTAGTTCATCTTGCTAAAATAGTTGGCTGTCTTGTGTATTAATGGAAACTTCTATACCAGATAACTTGCCTCTGGACAATAGTCTTCTGCCTTTGGTATCTGTATTTTGGCTCTCAGAGCCAGTCTACTCCAGGGTAGACTAATTTGTGGTCTGGTGTGAATGTAGCAGCTCGGCCACTGGAATTAGGAGACTACGACTTCTCACAGGTTTAGCCTAGTTCTTGGGTCCTGGTAAGAACTGGTTATGTTTCTTGTCAACTGCAATAATTAAGCCTTATCTGTATAAACTGAGTTCTCAGAAGATCCCACAGTGTTCCTATAATTCTGGCTACTGGCAATTGTTGCCAGCAGCTATTGGTATTTTCTACTAGCCCACTTACAAGAATAACCTCTGTACAATATATGGTAGTGGAAAGAGTGATAAACTGAGGGAAAAAAATGAAAGTATTCATTAAACATTATACCAAAAGGTGCTGAGAAACTATTTAGTGTTGTACATTATTTCTTCATCACTTGATTATTTTACTGTTTCATTTCTATTTACATACCCCATTGATTCTTTTGCATTTGGGTTTTGCACAATTCTTTCAATAACATACGGTTCAGTGGCTGTAATTACAGGATTGTTAAAGTTTGCATTTCACTATTCATCTTGTTATCTCCAGTAATGGAAGGTTGAAATAAATGCACATAATTACATGTATGGTTCTAAATTATTTTTGTATTGTTGTCACTAGGACACACACTCGGAAACAAAAACTTATTTTAGTGTGTTTGTGTTGAGGTTTCTCTGGCAAAATAAATCCAATACCTGTAGCTGAACCCATCTGCTTTGGTGTTCTGGTGTCTCTGTCTCTCTACTATCAAAAGCCATGAGTTTCATACGAATTCAAAAGAACAGATATCTTAGAGGATTGAATTGCCCAGTTGGTGAATTCTAAGCAAAGGGTTTTGAGCCTGGAATGTGCACGTGTACTTTTACTTGCAAGTGACAGCTCTGTGGAAATGCCAGAGATGAAACAGCTGTAGGTCTTTTTTGCCTTTAAAAACCCAAAACTGTACCTTTTTCTATGACTCTTAATGTAAGTTCTGTGCAAATTCTGTCAGCCGTCATCTAAGATCCATAGTTTAGCGCTTAGTTTATACAGTGCTCTGTTTGTGCTCACTGCCCAAGATCAAGTCGAGCACTGATGAAGCGAGGTCAGTAGTTGTTTTGTTTTATGGGAGAGGAAGGTAGAAATAACATTGATATTTTACTGATTCCCTTTAGCTTTAAAGTTGCTTCATAAAATTAATTGGGATTTTGTTATTTTATTTTATTTTGTAGAAATAGTTTCAAAAGCCTACTCTGGCACTCAATATCAGTCTCTCTTGACCCTTTGGGAAAATGGAAAAAAAGTGTGTTTTTTTTTTTTCATTTCAGTTCAAACTTGTCCAAGATGATGTAATCTGTGATCAGTGTAAAAGGAACAGTGTGTCTAAATGTGAAATCTCTATGTCTAGCTGGTGTGTATATTTATATATATTTTGAGACTGTGGACAAGTTTTGTGTAACTTGTCTTCTGAGATCAGCTGCAGTGTATAGGTCAACAGAAATATATAATTATTTCCTGGCCTACCTATTATAAGGTAGAAGTGGAAAACCTTCCATCTTATGGATTATACGATATGCAGCCTCTTTATAAGATAATAACATGCAAATCCCACAGAAACAGTTTCTCCTTGCTTCCTGGCATTCCGAAAGGACCATGTTTGAAATGAACATTGAATAAGAAAAGGTACCCTAGCCTTGCTTTAAGGTTACTGATAATGTGTTCAACTATCACATTTGTGCAAGGGAGAACTTAAAACATCTTTCAAGAAGCGATGTACTCTGACTACAGAAACAAAGCACTTGTACAAATTTTTAAAACTACTTGGTATTCAGGTTATCTACTTGAGAACACTTATGCATGACTAAATGGGCAGAGACTAATAGATAGTATTCAAAGAAGAACTAAGGATATTCATAGATAATTTGTAAGCAGAAAAAGTCCTGCATAAAGTCAATAAGAAAATAAACAGTATCCCTTGATGAATCATAGGAGTAATGCATTGTGAATGCTGCAGGAATCTGTCTGAAAGTAGAGCACAGACTAATGCCAGCCAAGCATTTGCTGAACACATGCAAATGTTGTTTAGAGTGATGGACTGGAAACTTTTAGAAGAACTTGGAAGTTTTAATTATGAACTCTTCTACTGAAAAAAAAATTCAAGTAAGTTTTTGACCTTTTCACTATGTGATCAAAAAGGACAAGGTCAATGGGTAACTTAGTCATAATCTAGTTCTTAAAACCAGGATTGTATAAAAGTGGCTACTTGTCTTGACTGTGAGAAGCCAGTGGAAGTTTCTTAGTAGTGAGAGATGTTTCCTAACCCCAGAGGAATGTGGAGTACCTGGTTGTTAGGGTGACAGGCACTTGGTTCATCTCTGAATGTATAATTACTCTGTCCTCCAAATTCACTTCCTTTGAAACCATTCCCATCACTTGCTCAAATCTCTAACTTCAGCTTCTCCACTTTAACTCTTCAGTGCTGCTGTCTTTACAAGCTTCTATAAAAGGATATGAAAAAAACTGAGAGGTCCTTGTTGGCTGAAGCCATCAGCCATGGTTTTCCTCCCTCACAAGTAAGACTTTATTTATAGTGTGGTAGGGATGGGCTCACGTTTGAGAGGAGTTTTGTCAGCCTGAATCTAGAGGTGATCTAAACTGATATAAGCTATTCCTTGAAGCCTTGAGGGGGCCATTAAGTGAAAGTGTAAACTACCCACTGCATCCCTTAGGCTTGCATAAAGCCTGGCTTGGGACTACTGAATTTGACCATCTTGCTTTGGAATGAGTTTCTGCTGTATAATGAGAAGACTTCCCCTATTGACAATACATTTATTTGAAAGTAGGAAAGAAGCACATAACACTGCCTCAACAAGATAAATATACCTGGTAGCATGCAACATCAAATCGTATTTCTCCTGGAGTAAGGCTACAGTCCTCGTTTGGTGATTGAAGCAGCTGCCAGGGTAGTTTCCCAACTCCTGTGGCAGGTGGTCTTTGGTTGTTACTGGTCAGAGTCCTGTGGGCTGTTGTGCTGGACATGTAAGTGATGCTCCAGAACTTATATAATCTTGCTTTATGACTTGATATCTCTGGTTGTTTTGGCTTCTGGTACAACAGCCAGAAGCTTGGTTCTGGTATTTCTCTTGAACAGCAGCAAAAGCAATGCACAGAGCTGCATTCCATCTTCCTTCTTTGCTTCTTCTCAAAGGCAGTAACAGTTTCATGCAAAGGATCTAAGCTGTTCATAACTTTAGAATGATGAACTTTGAAGACCATCTTTCATATGTTATCTCAATGGTAGTTTTCTGTCTGCCCTGTGGCATGCTCCTCTGCATCTCTTATTTTTTTTTTTTTTGAAGAGGAATGACTCTCAAGAATGAGAAGAAAATACGTAAAGGAAACATATTTCATATCTGTCCCTGGGTCTGTTTTATTTTCCTTCCTTGAAAAGATGTCAATGGAGTCCTTGTTATTTCTGAATGCTTTGGGAAGAGTACTTTACTTTTAGGCTTTGGTTAATAGACTTGCGTGGCACATTTTGCAAACATACTCTCCCTCCTATCTCAGCAGACCTGACAGGCAAAAGATTAGATTTTAGTTGTGTTCTTTGATGTTCAAGTGGTTTCAGACTCCTGAAATACTCTGCAGATATGCCCACAAAGTGAGATTTGTATTTTATTGAATCTACCTCATCTAGTTAATTTTGTTGTTGGAATCACCACCATGCTAGTTCTGTAGAGCCCTCTGGGTTTTCTGTGAGCCTTTGAGAAATATATATCCAGGTTATGAAACTAGGTGGTTGAATTTGACATAACTTAGATGTCTTCTCAGATTTTTTGGAAGGAGAGAAATGGACAGTAGATAGCTGAAAGGAGGAAAGTGTCAGCTGCTTGCCCAGAGACAAGCAGCACAGGACTTGTTCAGAGACTGTTGCTTGGATGCTCCCATATCTGAAGTGCTGCCAGGCCCTAACAGAGCTGTTTGCTGGTTGACATTAGCTTCCATCAGATTCAGATGTGATGGCACAGCTAAGATGCCTCACTGTTACTGAGGAGAGAGGTTTGCTCAAGGTGGAGAAGGTAAAGCTGACTGGCAGTTGCATGTTATTGAGGAGACAAACTGCTACACAGGTTGAGGATGAACAAATGCAATTAACTGTCAGTATCATTTGCATTTGGTGTTCAAATTCCGGTTCTTGCATTCATTGAATTATTCCCTTATTACTAGCAGATTACAGCAGCTGTTCTCCTGAGACTTCAGAGTTTGTTCATGTTGTGGTGACAACTCCTAGAGTTGCAGCGCAGGGACACGTCATTAGTACCAGCCTGTTCACTGGATGACTTTTGCTCAAATTTCCAAGACTTCTCCTTCAGTGCTCCAATAAAACTTACTGTGTTTCAAAGTGCTCAATTATTAAGTTATACTCCTGTGGTTTGTAGTATCATATTAAAAGATGTCACAGATGTTGACTTTGACATTAATTGTTTTCTTTTCTGAATCAATAGAGTTTAGTAATGATGTTCTGACAAAATTTGTTTGGAAGCTTTATCATGAGGAAGATAGTGTTTGTGAGCTCTCTGTGACATTTGCCTTCTCCCTGTAACTCCTATGCTGTTCCAAGTTGCCAGGTGTACCTCACCATGAAGCAACCCTCTGCACATACATAGCTCCATATACTTGGCTCTGCTGAAAATCTCAGTTGTTAACACTTTGCATCCCTTACAGTCCTGGTATGGTTCTGCTCAGTGGGTCTAGAATTTGAAGCATTCTTTGACAGTTCAAATGTGGGCACCTTAGACAAATTATGGGAGTTTGCTTCAGTCCTGATCTCAAGCACCCTGACTGCTGACACGTCCAGCTTTTGCCTGTGATCCAACCCTGCAGAGGCCCACAGTGCTCCTTTCTCGTAACTGCCACTTCTTGCATCTTGCTGAGAATGAAATGCGCTAATGAAAATCAGTGCAGTGCTGTCCTCTGAGAGCTATCCCACTTTTACTAGGCTGCATCCCAGTTCTGTAGCATACACTAATGTGCTCGTGGGCTCATTTGAATTTGTATCTTTGCATTTAATTTTAATCTGTGAACCAAATTAAACACAGGAGTTCAAAGCCAAAGTTCTCTTCAGTGTTGCTTCTTCCTATTTTTTTATCAAGTTGGGGACCTCACACAATGCCGCAAATGGATTACACACAAAGTTTTTAAGACCATCTGTTTTCCTGCTTAGATTTCATGATTGCATGATTCTCACTGCTGTGACTACGTAAGGGTTATAGACATTGCCAAAGATGTATTGGTCTAATTAGGGCATTGAAGCTCATTTCCGAAGATACCAGTGTGAGGCTGTTGCTTAATATCAAATGCTATTTTGGCATCCGTCTAATGCTGAAGGTGAGGAAAGAAAAAATGTGCCAGCTTTCTTAAAAAAAAAAAAAAAAGAGAGAGGAGAGAGGCAAGGCACATCAAACTTGGTGGCCAGTTCAGCATTGCCTCTTTCAATATATCACCAGCATGTAGTCTTGAACATCTTTCATCACATATAACTCACAAAAAAATCCGTCACAAGAAATACTCTTTGGCATCAAAACTGCAATTTCCTGTGCTTAATTTCATCCTTTTTATCTACATAAGAGTTATTTAAGGCACTAGTTGACTTCATATTTGCACTCTTCACATTTTTGCAAGCAGTTGCATCCCCAGTGTTTTAAGCCAAGCTTTCTCTTTTTCTGAGCTTTGTTGCTCTCTTTGTCCCATGCCACAATCTTGTGCAAGCTACTCCCACTTTTTTTTCCCCTTGACTCTTTGCTCATATGACTAATAAAGCATAATGATACTTGTCCCCTTTTTGCACTGAGCTCTTCTGTTTAGAGAGAAAATCCACTGTAAGAACCAAATGTGTGTGTGGGTGAAAGAAATAACTTTTCTTCTGCTAAGTAGAAGATACAAACCTGTGTTTCATTGTCTGGAATTGCCCCCACACTTATTGCCAATGTGATTTGGACTGTTTACACATGGATGATCTCTACTGTACCTTCTTGTTGAAAAATAGTCTGTCCTGTTTACATTTGAAGAAATGCTGTACTTTATGTGCGGCTTAAGAAAGCGCTTCAAAAGCATACCCAGCTTATCTTGGTGTAGCCCTGTTTGGATGTGCTGCAATCAGCTCAGGCCAGTGTTTGAGAAGAAGCAGGAAAGCAAAAGTAGTCTGCCGCAGCCACCATGATCCAGCACATGCAAGCTGTTCATGGAGCACTGGGCCAGACTACTGCTGTGCCTGACCTGATGCTCCCTGGTCTAAGAAAAACAATGCAGAACGTGAGATGTGTTCTCACCTGCAGGATAATACAGATTTCTTTAATTGATAGTAGTTCCTTGCACAAATGAGTTCCTGAGTCAGCAGCTGCATAACTTGTGAAACCACCTTTTGCAGGCTATTTACATCTGTGTCTATAGGGTGGGGAGGGGAACTGTTCATCCTCTGTCTTGGCTTGGCATGTTACATCACGCAGCTTGGCGCAAGATCATCACAGACTCTGCATCCACTTGTGCACTGAAGTATTCCCTGTGTGCAAGGCACTGACATAAATAAGTCAGTCAGTGACAGCACAGTGTCCATCTCAGTTTCAGTGCATCCTTGGCTCTGTAAGTCTGCAAGCTCACCAAGAAGCTTAAAGGGAGATTTCAAATGGTTGGAGCCTGTCATTTCTCGATACTGAGCCACCAAATGTTAACTATGCCCAATTTGATGCAATCAGTGCTCTCAAGCTCAAGAGGGGTAGAGAGTGGAAGTGGAATGTACAGGAGGAAGTATGGGTGGCTAGTGCTGATGGATAGAATAAGAAAGAGAAGAGGTTTTAAAAAAAATAACCAACTAGAAATGCTGGGGCAGCCGAGTGGTGAGGTACCCCAAGAATGTGTGCTGGACTGGAAAACTAGACCTAAGATGCCAAGGGAAGATGAGCTGTGGGAATCTTGGGATTTGAGTGACATCTATGGAAAGGCAGGGTTAAATAGATACAGAACAAATTGGCTGATAATAATGCAGAAAGAGTAAGAAATGGAAGTTTGATTTTAGAGGAGCCCTCAGTTTGTCCCATCAGGGAATGGTGCAAAAGAAAGAAAGGATTGTTTCTGGCTAGAAGGGATGTGGTCCCAGGTGTGGGCAGATGTGGAAGACATCAAAAGTACTCTCTGCCTTCTGAGACTGAGATACACAGGGCATTTTAGGGTGAAAACTGGGCTGGAACAGAAAAGACAAGTTACACTTCAAGAAATGAACATGTGGCCCACAGGAGAAAAGTCTGTCTTGACTCAACTCTGCTGTAGTAGCCTCACTTCTTATTTCTTCATTAGTTAACATTTGTAAATTAGAAGTATCCTAAGTATTATTATGGATACTAAAATTGATTGCAAAGCCTAATATATATATTTTTCTCCATTTAGCTAAACATCTATGCCTTACATTTCCCTACATAAATGAAGTAGTTCCTGACATTCACTGACTTATGTCACCTGACAAAATATGCAGTAGTTATGCTGACACAAATGTGATCTAATGTAGTTTTAAAGTTTGGTTGTATTATCGTGGAGACAGCTGTAGCTCATCAGGGGAGAAATGGTTTATTAAGTCAGTATGTGTGCAGGGACATTGAAATCAATTGTTATTTACCTGGTAATGAATAACTGTGATGGACCAGTGGAATCTGTTATGAAAAGTTTTATAGCTGCCTTTAAAATTTATTTATTAAAAAATACCCTGGTCTATCAGAGACTTTAATGGTTTGTTTTGCAGTGCTGTCACTCTGACCTTGGGTGCCTTGGCATGCCTGTGCTTTGAAGAGTCTGTTTTGAACTTCAGCATATGGTCCCAGCAGCATATCCTTGTCGTGTGGCCCAGTGATGCCAAGTGCAGTTACGTATGGAGAAACTGCCTCTCCCTGCACTTGTGTGTGCCAGGAGACCAAGATCCTCTCATGAAAGTGCGGTGGAGCAGAGCTTGAAAGCTCATTACCCAATTTTTATATAGTCTGGAGAACTAAAGCATTGTTTTCAAACAAAATATACTTCCAACTAAATGGTATCTTACCTTTATCCCTGAATAATGCTATATACAGCATGTGAGAAATACAAAATCAGGAGGAAATGTTGCTTCTAAACCCCAGACTGAGTAATGCTGTGGTAGGAAAACTGATCTTTATCTTCATTTTCTTCCAGCCAGTATCACTGAGTTGCTCCTATTACTAGAAATATGTGCTTTCTCAAGGGTATTTCTTGGAACAAGTCTATACTGGTGTTGTTTTCCAGGTCAATGCCATAGTTTAGATAAGTGCAATATATCCTTCTGGGTTTTTTCTTGAATTTCCTGGTTTTTTTGTTAAGGATATTCTTATTTCCAAAACACATAGCATTTCAGTATCTGATACATTTCTGTGTATAAAAACAGTCATCAGAAATATTCAACTCCCAGTTCAAAAACTGATTGGTTCAAGTTGTTTATAACAGATAATGAACACATCTAAAGTCAGGAACCTGTTGTTTATCCATGCCATGCAGATAATTCTTGCTCAGGAGGCCATCAACTTCTTCCATTGTTATTCCAGACATGCACAGCTGTCTTCAAATGTGCATGGAGAGATGTCTAGTCTCTCAGTGTTGTCTGGTCTCTTATGGAAAGGTTCAGCAAAAATGAAAAGTGCAGAGAAGGTTTATGTGCAGTAAAACTCTTTGAGGATCTGGACTGAAATTTGTATGGTTGAGTCCACAAGGAAAGTTTTAAAGGTTCATTATTTGCCTTCAAACTTTTAAAAAGCACAATGTTTCACAATACAGTTAATTCTTGTTTGTTTGTTTTATTTTGGGGATTTTTTTTGGATGTCAGGTAGTCATTAGTATGTCATCCTTTTGCAGTGCTGACTTAGACTGAGAGCTCTTCCCAAAATAAGAGGTAGGTGTAAATACCTCGCAACAACTGTTCACCGCTCAAGGAGACTTCAGCTGGAGTGTTGTCAGAGGAGCTTGAGAGTATTTTCACGTAATTGTATAGTTGACCGTCCACAGTTTGTATGTATTAGGGAGCTGGAATTGTGTAGTATTGTTATAATGGAGTCAGGTTACCATTGATGGGCTGTCCTGCACAGTCTTGAACACAGCGTCAGTTCTCACGGGTTTGAAACTTATGAAAAGTTGGTGACTTTTGATTATGTGTTTGATTTTGGTGTGTTTGGGTTTTTTTAATTTGTCTTGAAAAATGGGGGAAATGTATGTCCATGGTGCACTGTATTTCCAATAGACTTGAAAGTTCAAAAATTGCTCTATGTTCTATACTACACAATTAGAGGGAGTTTTTCTTAACCAATGACTGAAATACAGCTGCAGAGAAGCAGCCTTTTTTTTGAGTGAGGTGTACAGAAATAATTTATTCAACTGAAATGTTTTAATGAGAACATGATATTTCCGTGCTCTTCTTGAGTTCAAAAGTTGGCCAAACTCTGCACTTGTTCTGGCGAAGGCATCAGGATGTCCTGTGACAACATAAGCCAGGCTTAATTGAAGGCTGCTGCTCCAACATTCAGCACCTTAAGTAGGTGCACCTGTTGTAATTCAGGTGAAACGGCGGAGTGTTGTCTGTGTGACCTTGACCAGCCAAAAGTGAATACAACCTCCTAGTGAAGCAAATTTTCTGGTTTTAAATGGATCCGATTTCAAGTGCTCCGTGTGCTTTGAGGCACCAACAACAGCATGGAGTCTGGAGATCTGTGCAGTGGGAGGGAGAGAGCAAATCCAAAATTCAAGTTAGCTTATGCTTTTGGAAAACATCAACCTCACGTTTTATTACCGGGATTTTTACAAAATGAGACAATTCATTAGTGACAATGAAGAGCAGCTTATTTTATAAAAGAGAAAGGCCTTGAAAGGTTCGTAAAAGAACAAATTATTTCTGAGAACGCTGTTTCCAGCTTATCAACTATCTTGACTGTCTTGAGCATAAGAGAAGGTTGAGGGCTGACTTACAGCTTAGTTGTTAGCTCTCATGAACAAAGCCACTGTCAATGCAGTGTAATGTCACCGTGGAAACATATGTCACTGATTCATGAGGTGTTTGGGGGTAGTTTTAGGGGCATTAATTTCAAGTCCCTTTCCAAAGTGAGATTTGAAAAATGTGTAACTGTGTAGTAAAAATCTCACTTCTGTGTGCAAGAACGCATAAACCCTTTGAGAGAAATTAACTTAAAGCCTGAGTTTCATGGTCCTCATGAGCTTTACTTTCTGGAATTTCTCTAGTCCTGCTAAAAGCAGGACAGTCCTTCCATTATGTGGGTGAAAAGTCCTTCTGAGAATAGTGGAAGTGTCCGCTAACTCCCTGAAAACATAGCTGTGAATGTGCTTTTGGATGTATTCCTGAACAGAATCTGGAGAAATTATTAAATATTTAATGTTCAAGGGAGTCAGTTGCTTGAGGTATGAAACCTGAGACATATCTGAACAGTTTCTGTTCGCTTTAATAAGACAAGGGGCATTTTATATTCAGCTCTAGCTCACAGTGGGAATGAGGCTATTAGTAGGAGTTAACCAGTAAGGCAGGTTCTGTGAAGTATCTGGTACTGACAACCATTGGAGGTGCAACGTGAGAGTAGATGGGAGTGCAGGTCTGGGATGGAATGCCTCTTCTTCATATGTGCCATTTAAAAACAGTCATTAATAACTACCTAGGTATTACAAGAGTGTCAGTTCAAATAAAACCTCACAACAGTTTGATCTGTTATATTCCAGGGAATCCAAAGTCTAGTTCTAGAACCAGAAACATTGAGGAGAAAAGATCAATTTAAACTAGGCTTCAGCTCAGTACTCTGTTCAATTCAGAGAAAGCTTTCATGAAGGTGCTGAAATTCCTGCAATTAACTGTGATAAATATATTGTACTTACATATCTGTATAACGTGTGATGTGAGGCACTTAATGTGATTGAATTCTTGGCAGGAAATATGGAATATGTAGACTACAGAAAATATGACTTCATTGAGCTGCTGAAGCTTTCCTGTGCAAGATGGAAGGTGATCCTGACTCACATAAGCAAGAAATTTTTCTTAATGCGAACAAAAAAATTTCAGAAATCACTTCAAAGATTGTAGTTCTGAAAAATATCCTTCTGTATAAGTTTTCTTAATAGAAATTGATTCTGAATTTTCTAATACTTGCTCACCTTTTTCTAGTATAATCTTTTAGGAGTCTTAAAATCAGACTTCTCAGAAAGTATAAAAAACAAATTCCAAAATAGTAAATTAGAGGTCATATTACTCAAGGGATTCGGATTAATGAAAAAATACTGCTTATCAAATTAAAGAGTTCTGGAAGGTCTTATTTACATTAATAATGAGCTCTATTAAATATAGACTGATGACAGCATGAAAATTTAGTGGGGAAAAGTATCTCCCAAGTGAGCCTTCCCTAGGGAAGGTTTATTTCCTGTTGATCCACATTCTTTTGCTGCACTTTTTGCTCTGTGCTTCACTGAGAAGTTTTCTGTTAAGAGTTAGGTCTGGAACTGTAAGGGAAGCAGATGTTTCAAATCTTAGATTCCACTTGAAAATTTTGGAAATTTAAACTAGATTGGAAATGCAAAGATTATAGAGATACTATCAAGGATTTATAGAGATGCTTACAAAGGATTTCCCACATTTTCTGTAGTTGCTAATTCTCTGGCTGTAGCAAAGACATGAGATATTTCACTATATCAGCAATCTGATACCGTAATACATTTGCTCTAAAATTAGTAGGACTCACACCTTTTGATTCCATTTGTCAGCTAGTAGAGCTTCCTTTGTCATTATTTTGAAGAGTAAAGGATGGAAATGATCCCATTTTTCCATGCAGAGGTCATTTTGCCTTTTTAACTGTGCCATAGGTATCACGTGCTGTGGTGCCCAAGTATGTCATATCTCGCTGAAGTCCAGCTGGAGATTTGCCATGGAGATTTGCCATGTTACACATATCTGTTAGGTCTGTGAAAATCATAAGCTTATGGGAAAATCTTCTATAAGGGGGTTCCTTCTTCACCCAGCCTACCTGAAGCACGTAACAAGCACCCAGCTAGGTGGCTGGACCAAAGTTTGGAGTGACATAATGTGTAACATCCTGTAAACCTAGGAGATCTGAATTTTATTAGAAGCTTAAGCTTAGGTTCTGTATAAATCTCCATAGCATTTCTTATTATGAGCATTTATGTACCCTTTGTTTGTAGGGAACTGTATCCATAAAAACAGAAATAGAGCTGAAGAACCAATAGGTCCTGCAGAAGGAAATCTGAGAAATGCTGCTCCCTCACTGCCTGCAAATGTTTGGAGGCTCCAAACTGCTGTCCTCACAGTGTCATCAGAGAAGTTGTTATCTCGGGTGCAAGCCTTCTGCTTATCATCGTTTTCCACCTCTCCCTTAGCTCAAGAGAACAATCAACCCTAGTTTTGTTTGCTTCCTTGAAATAGCAGGGACAGATTGATACTTGCTCTTAAGTTATAAATGTTTCACAACTCAAAAGGAGACTGAAGGAAAAGTAAGAGATCCATAGGAGGGGGAAAAATAATCCTGTTTTTCATTTTAGTGACTTAAATTATGTATTAGTAGAATGTGGTGTATGACCTGGGAAAGCAGGAGCAGTTGATGGATGACCTTGTAATAGTTTCTGGATCTCCACAGCTGTATTTAGAAAGAATTGAATAATATGAATAAAAGGAGAAAAAAGGAGTGTTTAAAAGAGCAGTAGAGACGGAAAAGGAAAATGTAGCACGGTAAGATAGGGGAAAAAGAGAAAATGAGAGAGGCAACAGGACAAAGGCTGAGAATGAAGAAATGTGCTTGTAGTCTGTGAAATGTGTGTGTGGAGACTGAATGCAGAAACAGAGAATACAAAGAAAAGGGAAAGAAAATGGAAAAAAAGAAAACGTTTATTCTGACTTGTTTAGGCATTAAACCAGCCAAGTCTGTATTATTTTTCTAGGCATCCCCATTCAAGAGGGCTGAAAAGAGGACTGGTTGCCCACTTCCCTGGGTGCAGCCCCAGGCACAGACAGCATGGCAGGGCTGCGCAAATCAAATCTGCTTGAGGCAGAGAGGGGACTGAATGAAGCTCCAGCTGTGGGAGCCCAGGAGCATCGCAGCTGTCTCCCCAGGGGGCTGTAGGATAATCCTACAAATGGGAGGATAGCAGGAAGTTGTCATGGAAACAGAGGTCCTGAAAGATTGACTCTGAGCAGCAATAGGCCAGTGAGGCAGACTAAGTAGGATTTATAGCACATTATAGTGTGAAAAACAGGAGAAAATTACTGTAAAGGCAGAAATTATAGCACAACAGAATATATCAGCTCCAAGATCCATCTTGCTAATTAAAACAGCATATTCAGTGGTGGAGCGTCTGATAAGCCTGTTAGCTAAATGGGAAGATGTTATCAATACTTCATTATAAAGTTTATTGTCTTTAAACTAACTCTGGAGGAGGGGCAAGGAAGTGTGGAACTTGACTAACCAATGGCTCTCTCTGTCTGCTTCATCCACTTAATAAATATCCATTCACTGCTAAGTCTTAAATCTCTGGAATGTTTTTGCCTCTTGAAATTTTCCAGCTGCATGTCACTTTGTGTGTGTTTGTGTGAGTAAGTAAGAAACCTAAGGGGAGGAGAACTGTAAGTGTATATGGAAGAGGCCATGCTAAGCAAGTTTTAGTATCTCTTACTAAAGTGTCACCTGAGTCACCTGAATGTGTCACTTGAGTTTTAAAAAAAACAGAAGAAGGGAGGAGGGGGAGGGGGCACGTGTTCCCAAAATAGACCCTAATTTTGTATGGTTCTAGTACCTCTTAGCTTAGGATCTCAATTCCCATACCATGCATGGTGACATCTGTAAGAAGGTCATATAGAAATCTGTACTAGGGCTGTGAACTAGCTACAACCTTTTTTTTCTGACCATGAAATAATGTCTGTCTAGTCATTAGAAGAATTTTCCATCATTTCTTTTGCTTTATTCCTGTAATAATCAAACAACCACTATTTGAGCCTTGGCTGCATTAGTCCTAATTGCCCCGACAATTCCTGCATAATAGCACACATGTAAAAGGTTTGAGTGAACACTGTTAAAAAAAAAATCAGCAGCTAGTGCAATCTAATCCATGTAGTACATCATAATACGCTGAGCAGGAGATAAAAAGCCCTAGGACACTTCTATTCGAAGAAGTAATTAATATTCTTGTTTGAATATCAGCATACTATTTAAGGAAAAAACTGAAAAGAAGAAAAAACCCTGATGCTCAATTATTGACACATGGACTGATGTGGTGCAAGAGCCTTATTACAGAATTCAAGGCAGTGTGTCTTATGCTGGCTTTTAAAGTTTTAGCACATTATAGTACTGCAGCAATGTTTAAAAATAACCTAAAAACCTTTACTTCATCAGCTTTGAATCCTTAACTGCAGTGAGTCTCTCATTTCTTGCTATTTACAGTTTTCTTAAATCTTTGTGTATAATGTTTCCCTCAGTGGAAGGCTGTGAAAGGATTGGTGTAGGCAAACTGAACACCTTTAATGATGTAGGTGACAAAATAGTGATGGTGGTTCATGGCAAAGAAATTTTAACAGCGTGTTCATTCCTAGTATCTTATAACCAAGGCCTTCCTGCTTACTTCTCTTCTGCTGGAAGGAGAGGCTTTATGGGTAAAGGATAATTCCTAGGTGGATACAAGGAATCAGTGAGAAATTGAGGGCTGATTATTCTTTCCTTCTTTGGCTTACCAAGCCGCTCCCACTCTCCCTCCTCAGCTAGATAGGGGAAGAAAGATACAACAAAGGGCTTGTAGGTCGAGATAAGGACAGGAAGAGATCACTTACTGACTACTGTGCTGGGCAGAGCGGACTCAACTCTTAGGAAGTTGCTGATATCTTCTCACAGAAACCATTCCCTGCATCCAAAACCTTGCCAATGCAAACCTAATAAAATTTCATACTTGACATGTGTTCCTCTTGCCAGCTAGAGAAATAAAACTGTATTCCCTAACGAAGTTTGAAGTGCTTGATGGTCGTCGTTTTAACAATTTCAGCTTGTGACTACTGGGAGCATGATGTGTACACAGATCTTTGTAACTATGTAGATTTTTCTACCTGTGGTTTCTGCCAGTAAAGCAATAGTAAGCTTTCTGTCTTTGTCTTATTCTTTAATAGCATATTTTTGTTAAGTGAAAGCTGAGTTGTAGTTTAAAAATACTGTGTGCAGCCAGCCTGAAATAACAGGAGGTGGGATCAGTAGGCAGATCTTATGCACCAAGTAAGAAGGTACTTGGATTATTACCTTTCAGTGAGATGAAACAAGTTGTGTAGAGAATGGCACAGATGCTGCCATGGCACCTGTGTCAGTAATACCATCCTCCCAGACACACCAGTTAAGGGGTGGGAAAGAAAAGAAATGCTGTGCGGGCATGTTCAAGTGGGCTGAACTGTAGCTGAAGAGGCATGTAGGAAAGCAAATGTCTCCTTATTGAACTTGTACTAGTTGAAACTCTTGAGCCGTCTCATGGGTCAATGCTTCTCCAACTTATTTTTAAAGTCATATAATCATTAAAGAGGAAAAAATCCAAATTAAACTGCCTTCTCTGTACCTCTCAAGTACTGAAGAAAAGTAGAACAGAATAGTAAGTGAAAAGTATAGAAGTAAATCTGTATACAGAACGGTAATCTCAATATTTCTTTACTTTTTCAATTTAGTAGTGATTGAAAGGAGGGGGAGGGATGCAGTATTTTTCTTTTAATCCCTTTTTGATGGCTTGCATCTCAGAATAATTGGTGACTGAGACTAGTGCAAAAAATTACATTTTTGTGGTGTTTTTTGGATGCTGTTTAAAAATAGTTGAGTAATGAATTAGTATTTGATACTGTCTCCATTACTTCTGGACAGTGTTTAGATCTTCTTGGCAGTGATGTCAAATCAAACACTCCCACTGCTGGTTATTGCTTTTGCCTGGATGGTGTTGATTCTGTTATGCAAGTTTGATATGAGCCAGTTCAACGAACTGATCCAGCTGAAAAACAATTCAAGAAAACAGTTTTTTGGTCTGGTTCACTCGAAGTACCTGTGTCAGCACAATGGAGAGAAGAGCAGGGGGCACGAATGTAAACTCTTCATCCTCTCACAAAGGGTGTGGAAATCAGACATGTTGCAGATGTTTTGTACTCAGCACTAATGCAAAACGTACTGTTGTGACTTCAGCATTAATTTCAGCTCCTGGTATTTGCATCATCTGTAGCCAAGTCTTATTATTTTGCCTGTTTGCATTTCTCATTGGAATTTTTTGCAAGGTCACTATGTGTATGAAATCATTCACATGTAGGTATTGATTAATCTACAAGCAGATTGATAAGGAATGGATAAAACAAGCAGCTGGAATAACTGAATTCTAATTTTCTTTATCTTCAAGTCTTACTTTCTGAACAGTTTTTATTACTGGCTGTAATTGCTGTAGGTGTTCAAAAGTTTGATCCACTGCTTTTAGTGAGAGCTTTCTGTGGTATAGTACAGAGGAGAGCCTTTGGAGTTTGTTTGTTGACAAGACAATTAAATGAACGACCTTCAGCCCATACTGTCTGCTTAACAGGCAGCATCACATGAAACCATATTCAGCATCAGCAAATATTGTAAAAAATAACACAACCACTTAGCCAGTCATCAGACCCATAGCAATGTCTTATCCATCTAATAGTTGATGGGGTTTGTGAAGTAGTTTGGGTTTTTTGGTATGATTGGGTTTTTTCAAAGGTGCATTAAAGCATGTGACAGTACTGTGAGTGCTTTGGCCATGACTTTTCCTTTGAATTTTTGGGTGGACCTCTTAGAACTATAGTTATTTCTAGGGGGCTTTCTGGGGGTTTTTTTAGGATTTTGGTTAAGTCAGAAGATAAGTGCATGTTTCCACTTAGGGAACGGCAGGCAGGTACTGCTGAAAAGAAGATTTTCTTGGTCTATTACATTAACCAAGTAGCTGGATATGTGTGCCTTCATGTTTCTAAAATTTCTGATGTACTTCTCTCTTGTATTTAGAAATAATTAACTATGCATCTTCTCGTTGCTTTCCTCCCAACTCTACTCTTCCCCCTCCACCCCCACCACCTCAATTGGTCCGTAATTCTTCATAGTTTTCTTTGTGTATTCTTGGTACAATCTGTCACTATTTCTGCCCCCTATTCTCTTCCGAGAACAAGGCTTTTCCAAAAAAGCTTTTTGTTTTTTTGGTGTATGTGACTGACCCTGATAACTACTTTATGCAGCCAGTGCAAATCCGATTCTGACTAGTTACATCTGGACAAGTGCATTTACTTTCCTTTGATACTTGTCTTGTGAGAAAACATGTAAATTGTGATGTGTTAGGGCTGCATGATAGTGCTAGGTGGACAGTAGTTTATTAGCTATTTGCTGTACTTTTAATTTCCACTAATGAGAGCTCTAATAGAGTAGTTGAAAGAGAAGGTTATTCAACATAAAGTGTGGTGCCTGTTTTATTTCGCCACCAGCATCTTGCATGTGTGCTTTCAGAATGAGACAGAAAAAAAAGGGAATTGGATTTTCAGATTTAGATTTCTGTGCTGAAAATGTGAAGAATGCTTTCTGATTAGCATTCTTGCTATCTTGGACACTCCTTTTTTTTGAGGAGAGACATCACTAACTATGTAGGTTTGGAATATCCACTAAATGCTGGTGACATGAATGCCAGTGATGAAGGAAACAGGAACACATGGAACAATGTGGTTAAATTATAGCATTTTTTTCAGTCTTTATACCATGTGATAAACAATAGAAAGGCTGTTCTTTTCTTTAGCAAAGTGCATGGGATGGCAAGAAGAAAGGCTTTTGGAAGCCATGGATGATATTTTCTGTCCAAATTTGGCAGATTCTGTATAGTAAAATAGCCTTCCCTGGTAGTTCCTAGTTCAGCATAAACTGTTCTTCGGGATGCTCTTTAAAATGTGACGTTAACTCTGTATGTGTGGTTCATATGTAACATAGGCAAAGTGACAGCAGGTATTTGAAAGGCAGCATTTGTCTGTTCCTTTTGCTGTCCCCGACATAAATAATCCAGTTTCTATTTAGTTAACTCATTTTACTTTCCCTAAATTATGCTTATGTTTCCACTACAGCCAGATCAGGGCAGTAGCAGTGTTCTATGAGGGGAAAATTGGAATGCCTTCTCTCTGAAAAGTGATGATGTAATCGTTATTTATGTGTGTTGTGGTTTAACCTCAGTCAGCAACTAAGTACTGTGCAGCTGCTTGCTTGCTCCCCACCATCCCGAGAGGATGGGGAGGGGAATGAGGGGAAAAAGATAAAATATATGGGTTAAGATAAGAACTGTTTTAGAATTGAAATAAAGTAAAACATTATCATGGTAATGAAAAGGGAGACAACAAAAATGGAAAGAGGAATAAAACCCAAGAAAGTAATGCATAATATCATTGCTCACCATGCATTGACGGATGCCCGGTCAGTCCCCCAGCAGTGATTGGCCCCTCCAAGCCGAGTCTGACCTATCTATAAACTGAGCGTGATGTTCTGTGAAATGGAACAACCCTTTGGCCGGTTCTGGTCAGTTGTCCTGAATGTGCTCCCTCTCTACTTCTTGTGTGCCTGCTTGCTGGCAGAACAGGTGAAACTGATATCTCTGACTTAGGGTAGGCACTACTTAACAACAACTAAAATCATCAGTATATTAACAATATTCTTCTCATAGTACATCCAAAACACAGCACTGTTCCAGCTACTAGGAAGAAAATTGACTTTGTTGCAGCTGAAACCAGGACGATATGTAAGTACGTGGTTGTTCCAGTGCACTGGCACATTTGAAACGGATTGAAAACATAGGAAAGTGCAAAAGTCTCTTAGGTCATTAAATCTGCTTTTGTGCAGCTTTCATAATACGTATTTGGAAAAAAACAAGTCTGCTATGTTTCGTTTGGGGAGAATGAATCAGAAATGCTCCATACAGCACTTTCTATTCTATTGAGTTAAAACTGCTGTGATAATTATAGTTATTCCTATTCTTGGTGTACAACTTCCAATTCATTAAGAAGTCATTACACTGCTGACTTTTTTTGGGAACTGAACCAACTGCAAAAGGTACATGGAGTTAGTAAAGATTCTGAACGAAAGCCATAACTACTTAGGACAGGCATCAACTTTGACTTGTTTCATGTATGTTTTTCATACTCCTTCCTTGTTTTAAAGGCCTTCTGTTCAGACCTTTAGCTAAACATATTACTTGTATGTCAGACAGAGTTCGTGATTATTTGTGTATGAGGACTGTATGTGAAGGAAGAGATGCTTCCTTCTTACAGAGCACAGCTAAGAGTTGAAGGAGTTATTTGGAGGTAGTGCTTCAGTTTTGGGCTGTTGTCCCATTCCTCTATGTTTAGAGGAAGATAAGCATGGAGGGAAGGTAGAATAAAATAGCAACACAGCTATCTAATGTTTCTGTGCTTTCTCAGATAATATATACTATACCAGAAACGTGTCTCTTTCCATCTTCCTTTTTAGCTTGTTGTAATGGTTTAACCTAGGCTGGGTACCAGGGGCCCACTACAGCCACCTTTTCACTCCTTCTTGTCCAACTATAGAGGAGAGAGAGAATATAACGAGAGGTTTCGTTATTCATGATAAGGATTATAACAGATTCTTTCTTAATCACTGTCACAGGCAAAACAAGACTCTATGTGGGAATAATAATCAAATTTATTACTAACAAGATCAGAGCTAAGAGGAAGAGACTAAAAGACACCTTTTACCCCTCACCCCCCTCCTTCTTACATCTAACTTATTTTCCCGCAGCGGTCAAGGGAAAAAGGCGAGGTGGGGGGGGGAGGTGTTGCTGTGGTCAGCTGCTGTTCTCAGCCGCTGCTTGGGGAGAGGAGTCCTTCCAGCCGCATTCCATGGGGTTCATCCCTCACAGGATACAGTTCCTCTCACAAACTGCTCCGGCGAGAGTTCATCCCATGGGCAGCAGCCCTTCACCCACAGCTGCCGCATGGCT
>VXBA01005934.1:88898-178108 GCA_013399895.1 Serilophus lunatus
CTGAAAAAATAGCGTTTTATACTAAAAAATGGGCGATCCCCTCCCCATTCCCCTTCCCCGCTCCCTCCAAGAACCTGCCAGCACCCCCCTGCACCCCTCCCCCTTTTCAGCCCACTACAGTGTCCTATTGGTTTCTTTGATATCTCTGATCATTGTGATTAAACTGTACTTTATCTCACCACATCAGATGACAATGCATGATGTCCTAAGCTCTGAAAGAATGAAATATATGTAATGTGTCTTGTTCATATATAGAGTCTGATGGAAATATGTATGATAGCTTTCTTTTTATATATGATGCAGCCTGCAATACACTGTAGGGAAGTATTATAAAGGGAATATGTGCTTTTTTTTAAAAAAAAAAAATAGCTGAATCCACCACTGTGGAATTACAGAAGCCCTCCAAATCCCTCATATTAACCATGCAAAGTTTAACCTTAAATTTCTATTCAAAGATAAGACTTTTCAGTAGCTCTCAAGAAGCATAATCCACTGACCTGAGTGAGACCAGATCTGAGCCATCACAGAGTACCGTTTGAGTTCTCACTTCACTGATGCATGAGAAAGGAGAAAGTCTCCAAATTTCTGTACTCATTGTGTGCTTATCTCTTCTCCTTGGGCCATAAGGCAATTTGCTAAGAAAGAAGGAAAAAGATTATAAGGATCTAAGTTTATACCATAGTAGAGTTATAATCCTAATGCTGGACATATGTGATTATGTAGCTGCATCATAATTGCATCTCAGTGTTAAATGTTAATTTTAGAGCTGTTGTGTCTGCGAGAGTTCTAAAGTAGCTGGGAAGGACAAAGATACGAGTTGCCACCCACCTCTTTGCATTTTGTGTGTTTTCTGATCAGCCAGTGATTTAAGTATCCACTCTGACAATTGTGATAATAACTGCACTTGATAAAGCACACCATTGCCACTGTATTTGCCAGTCAGTTGTCTTGAAGCATGGATTTGCTGAAGAAGATATAGTCTCTGCCCCAAAGAACTGTTTACAAAAACCCCAACTAAACAATACACCCCCTAAAAAAAAAAAAAAAAGACAAAACAATGAAAAGACAATGAAACCTGAACACAAACAAATCCCTACACACAAACATGCCCCCCGTAGGCAGTCAGAAAAGATACTGAGGATTTAAGTAAGAAGCAGTAAAATGTTTACTAGAGTAGATAAGAACATACGGCTGGGATTTAAATTGGCAGCTTTAGCAGGACTAAGGAATCCAGAAGCTGCTATTCCTGAATTACTCTCTGTTACTTTTCATTAGTGAGATAATAGGGAAAAAAGCAAGTCACTGTGGACAGAGCTGGCCATGAAATTGTGCGTTTTCTGTAGATGAGTGAAAGTTTTCCATTAGTGTGAAGCTAATAGCACTGATCTAAAGGGAAAAGAGGCAGGCTTAACACTTCATCTGTCTCCAGCCTGCTTTATGGAAGTAAAGTGTCTTATAGCCTTGGGCAGCATATGTGTCTCATCAGCATTTAGGTAGGTGTGAAATACATGGGTTGACTGTTTCCCCCAAGTTTTCTCAAAATAGGAAGTCTCTCTTGCTAGGGGAGGGAGCAGCTCATTTTGGTGGCTGCTGCAAAGGAATTCACTAAGGTCTTGGCATTTGCACTCTGATGTTAGAGAGCAAGAGGAAAAGATTGAGAAAGCACCCAGTTACTAAGACCTTTAGAGTCAGATATTTTCTGAGCAGCTGTCGATGGAGTCTGCGTGAGATTATTATTGTTTGCAGAAGCTTTATTGATCTTGGCTTTGAAGCCCAGAAATCTGTTTACGGCAGCCTATAAAAATGAAGGGCTACTTCTTTTGCTGAAGGTTAGCACACTGTGTTTGTTTAATTGAATTGAAATGGCTTTGTGTTGCCTAAATGTCAGTGTTAATGAGCTTTCGAGTGATTCTAGATTCTCCTAGTTGGATAAAAATATATAGATAGAGAACAATGTGTTAAAAGGGGGTGCTATCCACTTCATTAAAAAATAAATAGATCTATAGAGAAACACTTGCCTTGTACACAGTCTACTGCATGAGAAGGTCCTTTTAGGCTTCCAAGTCTGTTTTGTTTTCCAAGTCAGTTTGTGTTATTTGCATCTGTGTTTCTTTGGAAACAGTGGAAAGAAAGAAAGAACTGCAGAAGGTCAAAAGTGGTAACTTTGGAATATGCAGCTTTTCTAGAAAATTGCTTGGTGGAAGAAAGACCTTGCAGCAGTGAAATGGGAAGGAGTATTTATTGCTTTCTTATTGCAACAAGAGAGGTGGAAACTTTTGATGCTACTTGTCTGTAATGAATACTCCCTGGGCTGCTGTGGACATAATTCCCCTTCTAGTTTTCTTGTTCTGAAACTAATTAATCAAATCTTCTGTCTAGTTTCATCTTATAACTTCTTCTTTGCTCTTCCATTTTTCAGGTAAACATAATATGTGTTGCAGACTGTACTGTAGAAATAGGGCAAAAAGACTTACTCAGAAAATGAGTTGAGCAAAACGTATACACATGTGGGTCATGATATTTGTTTCACAGACATATTTTTTTCCTCTTAATGTTGCATTGATAGGCTTTCATAAAAAGACATATAGTTATCTATAACATGTTTCATCCATCTGTAAATGGATCAGGACTTTGCTGAGGTAAACATTGCATGAACACAGCAGGAAGAGATTGCCTGTGTCTTGATTATACCCTCAGTTATGTGTCATGTGCTTTATCTTCTGTCAAGCTACTCTCTGTGAGGGACTTCCACCTTCAGTGTCCTCTCTTCTGGTTGTTAAGTGGTTACATGATAGACACTTGTGCCTGGAACTCACAAGTGATCATGGACTACAACATGTGCCTCTCTTCAGTTAATGACTATTTTCAGGTTTTGTGTCCCCACCTCAATTTGTTCACGTAGAGAGACTACAGAATTGGAGGCTAAAAGAGAATAAGCAGAAAACGGTCAGAAGGGGAGAAGAGAGGTATATTTTAATCTCTCTGAGAAATCAGAATATTAAGCACCAAGCCAGAAAGTGCATCTTTTTTTCAGTCCAATACCATGAGTGCTGACTGTATCTATTAATTTATTTTTAGAATTACTTAGAATTTTCCCCACCCATTTGTAAGCTTCATTTCCCTCACAATTTGAGAGCTCAAACAGAGCAGTGGTGCTCCCCAGGGAATGTGAAATTACGCAGATCATTGGTCTCTGTCAGGGCTTTCAAATCTCACAACGCTCTTGAGAAAGTTTGTTCATGAAACACATTCATCATCTATTAAACATGTTCTTCAGGGAATAGTTGATAACACACAATTAAATGAGATATGAACACAGAGGATATCCTGAGCAGCTGTAACCCTCTGGCTAAAAATCTTCTTTTGGTAGATACAACTTAAATAAAGGTGAAGGGAATACTAGCAATTATAGATAATAAACGCAAAAAGATTCTTTGAGCCCTTCTCTATATCAATGTGGTCTTCATCAGAGCTTTTCAAATCTTTGTCCCTTACTCCAAAGTGAAGAATAAGAATATAAAAAGAAATAAATTAAATTAGAGGCTTATTTGAAATCCCAAACATTAAGAGTTCTGTTTCAAAGCCTTTGATCTCAATGGGTTTTGGCTCAAAGACTGTAGGTTCGATCCCTTTGTAGCTTGCATATCTGCAACTTGAAGGGTGGAAAATGCAGTGAATTTCTATTTATGTGTTCAATATGCAGTATGTACAAAAAAAGATATGATAGATGCTTACCCTTGAGATTTTGAAGGATTCAAGTAAGGAAGTCTCAGCTGAGAAGCAGCATCTCTTCTTGAGGCATTGAAGTACTCTGGAAGATCTTCATTTGAGTTCATAAGAGCAGAAATGGCACCTGCTTGGGTAGAGAGGGAAAGATTGTAGGAAGGATCCTACATGTCTTAGAACTGTATTTATTTTGTAATTTGAATACTTGCTTTGTCTGGTTTTAGTAAGCATCTTAGTAAGTACAATGTTGCATTGTTTCCGGTAACTTTTTTTTAATTTGTTTTAACTCCCACCTGATGCTGCAATTACACTTCTAGTGAAGAGACAAAGGGAACACTCTTTAGGAATACTTATTCTTAAGGCTGGGATCTAGCAGTCTTACAGATGAATTAGGTTTCAATAATGATAATTTTCACAAATTACAGAATGAACAGGTGAAAAGTGTCAACTTTCTCTCAGTGGATTTGTCCACATTGCAAGACTTCTGTTTTTGTTGATAGTCTCAGCAGAAGATCCCAGGGTGAGTTCCAAAGGATGCTTCTGCAGTTAAAAGTCTCACCAAAATTATATGACATAGGAAGGGCACTGCCTGCTTTTTTAATAATCTGCATAGAAAACTCCAAGAAACTACCCAAGTTTTTAAGTAAGCTAAGCTACTTAGTAGGTCCTCCTTCAAAACCTAAGCTTGAGGATTTTTCTCAGCTATGGGAGCATCACATGTCCTTTCTACTTTCCTTGGTGCTTGCATATGGTATCTGTTGTCCAGAAGAAATGAAAAAATCTAAGCTCAAGCCTCCTCAGGTAAAAACAACCTTTGATCACATGGTGGATAGTTCTTAGTCCTGTATAGAAGCTAGAGGGAAGATTGGAAAGATTCACATGGTCCCATAAAATTTGCAGCAAGAGAGATGACACTTTTGGTGCATCTTCCTGCACCTTGGATATTTTGTGATCTAAATCTGTTTGAGTCTAGTGTGTTCAAATGGTTGAACATACTGTTTTTCACTATTATTTGTAATAAAAAGATTCCTGCACACTATAGTATAAACTGTATTTGTGAACTAGTTTTGGGTGATCTATAATAAATTTGAGAATCTGTTGGTTTTTTTCTATGGATGGAAATTATTCCATATTATTTTTCTCTCCAAGTTGACAATGTGTGCAGAAGTGGCCTGTCATATTTTAGAGACTTCACAAACAGATGCTTGAACAACAGAAGGAAATTATACTTCCCATGTGGAAAATACATGTTATATTTCTTTTGACTGTTACAGGGCTCTCTGAACTAAGTCTTTGTTCTCCAGTTATTCTGTAGTTTCTATTTGTACAGTTTAGGAAGAAGATGGGATTTAGATAGCCTTTCTGTGTTGACTACAGGACAGCAGCAGAACTTTGTTTGATGTGTTTTTAACACTTCTAGTAAGGCAAGAAACAGTGGTTGAGCCTCCTCTATGCCATGCAGATAACTTGGATTACCTTACAGATGTTTGAATTTTATATCTCTTGCAGATATCCCACAAATTAATTTTATGTTTTGATTTGAAAACAATTTTTGTTGTTCTCTTGTGAAAACGTCTACAAATGAAATGAAAAGGAAACCTTTGAGTTAAAATGAATCTCCAGCCAGCAATAGCTAATTAATTAGATGTTCTAGACCATTCTGCTGCAGGGCTCTGCAGTATCGTTTCCAGTTCAGTGCACTTTTGTATGCACCCTTTCTTCTCTTGAGCAGCAGGCTTTTTTGAGTGCAAATTTTGGAATTATTATGTAGCTTATTGCTTTTACTAATTTTCCTGTGGAGACTGCACTTGCAGGATAACATAGCATAGATCCCAGTGGTAAGAAAAATGCCTCAGTGGAAAACTACCTCAGGGCTCCCAGTGTGAGCATCAAGGTGCAGAGGTTAGGGACCTACATGGCAGTTATTGTTGTCAGAGTAGTACCCACTGAATCTTAAAGGTCAACTTTTGTGGGTTTTGTATTTTTTCTCCTCTGATTTACACTGGGCGCTTTAAAAAAAATGATTATGTTACTTGGTTTTAAACAAAGACAAACCTCATAAACATTGAACTGCTATATCAGCTTTGTGCACATTTGTGCCACTTGTAGATCAGGAGAAATTATTTCCTCACAGTGATACATAACAGCTTCTAAGAGAGGTTAAAGAGCAGCAGATGTCCTGTTGCTTATGTTTGGAGGGATAAGACTTATGAAGGCATGATTGTGGTTTTCCAGGTGTTATTTTCAGTGCTTGTCACTCTTAGCTGTTTATTGCTGTGCAATTCATTCCACGAAAACAGGTTGGTCATTTCTGTCATTGGTACTTTTTTCTCATCAGAAGCTGTAATGCTTTGATGTCAGCATAGGTCCCTATCAAAATGGATGAGAGACTATAAGGAGCAGTGTTCTCTGGCTTTCACACTTTTGACCATGGAATTACTGTTAAAAATAATTTTTAGGAAATATCATAAATGCATCATACAGTTTCTAAACAGAAAAAATCCGACTAATTTCGTTCTGTAATCCAATTTGAGATCATCTTTATGGACTCCTAGGCCACCTTTGGGAATGCTGGAGCTGGGAATTCTTAGTTCTTTCTCTGCTCTCTCATTGACTGATGCTTGGTAGCCACAAGGAGCTCACAGGGAGCCAAAGAGGTGTTGTGCTACTGCACTTCTTAATACAGTCTACTGGGAATTGCAGGCTGTTCTGGAGGTGTGGTCCACTGGAGTGCTTTTCCCTGGCTGTGAAGTAGGGATAGTATTTATCCTTTCTAAGCACTATGTGATCATTGAAAGAAAAATTATTAAAATTATCATCGCGTTTTGTAGAGCCAGCGTCATGCAAGTGTTTCTTAATAATAAAAAAGGCAAAAAGGTGACCTCACAGACTTTGTTGGAATTCATTTCGACAGAATGTATCTGAGTGAAGAGGTGACTAAACCTGCCAGCTTCATGCATTTCTGGGATTTGTCCCCTTGGGGTGCATTTGGTGCCTGGAATCATTGCAAGCAGATAGCAAAAAGAAATCATAAATACTTTTTGTCTGTTGTGAGCCAGTTTTGTGGTAGTATGTCTCAAAAATCTTGTATTATAAAATTTCATTATTATGTTCTTTCAATGTTTTCTGAATTATATAGAGGGATAGAAAAACATTTTGTTTAAATTATAATGTCAGGTTCTGTTTCTAGACGTGTTTTTTATTACAGATTCCTGAGAATCTTTCACTGCCCATAATGAGTAGTTTTGGGCCATTTCTTTGTGTGCCAGAACAGGTTTGAAAAGTAATGTATTATTTCCTTTTTCCTTTAATTTGAAATGAAGCTGGAAAGGATCTTGTCTCTGGCGATATTAGTACAAAGCATGTGATTTCCCCATCTATACTATGATTGACACATGGCTTATCCAGTCAGTCTGTAGTAATCCTTTACACTTGTCACACGCTTACTGGTACCCACAAACATATGCCCTCAGTACTACTATGTACTTGAAAATAAAAAAAAAAAAGGAAGTTGCAGCTTGCTTGTTTATTTTGGTTTATGTGATGGAGTACCAAGAAAGATTTTCTTACTCTAAGGTAATTTGGTGGGTTTCTTTTTCCATGTGGAAAAATAGGAACACAGAATAATATTCCTAATTCTGATCTTTGTGTCCAGCCCGCAGTTCTGTGCTCTGTAGTGCAAAGAGGAAAACTGCTATCCTGCACATAATAAGGATGCTGAACAAGCACTGCTTCAAGGCAGTAGATTAGCCCTTAAAGGTTTAGTGCTATGTCTGTGAAGAACAGAGGCAGAAGCTGATGCATCTGGGATCCATTTGGCAGTTCCCATTATCACTCATGACTCTGATTGCACATCTTCTTGGCAGCCTCACCTGGGAGGACCAGGAGTGAAAACAATTCAGAGGTGAACTTAATTCTCAGCCCTCAAAATTCATGATTCGGTGGTAGCAGAGTTGGAGGCAGTGTAGTTAAAACCTGTGCGACTTCTCCCAGTGATAAGTCTGCCAAGCAGA
Source organism: Serilophus lunatus (assembly GCA_013399895.1). NCBI lineage: Eukaryota > Metazoa > Chordata > Aves > Passeriformes > Eurylaimidae > Serilophus > Serilophus lunatus. The sequence goes on from VXBA01005934.1 coordinate 96,638, forward strand.
TGTTCTTATTCAGAGCTATGTCAACTGAGAAAATTTCAGCAGTTTTAAATGTGCTAGCAAAGCAAGCACTTTAAAATCTCATCAATGTGCACTTGTGTGCCGTGCATCCTTTAGAAACGGTCAGTTGATGAGTTTGTTGTATACACATGCACAGGTACTTTCAGTGTGTTTCATTACATTAACAAACTATTAAAAACAAAGTAGACACTTAGAAATGTATGAATAAAAACTCTTCAAGCACACTTCTAGGCTGATATATAGTGAATAGTATGGCACTATACAGAAAAGGCAGCATTAACAAATATTGAAATAACAGAATCAAACAACATCCACCTATGAGAAAAGCAAGTTATAATAGTCTTTATTGGTATGGGACACATTTCATAATGACTTAGTCTTTTCTGTCTTCTCTGAATAAGACAGCCTAGTTTATTTAGTGTGACTAAAGTTCCCTAGATGATGTGTCAAAGTTGTGAAGGTTCTTTTTGTCTCTGGTTACAGAATGGGTAGCTGTCTTTCTGTGGTATTTGTCATTTTAGCTTATTGGTATAAGGCAAGGGGATGAGGAACTGGAATTAAACCAAAAGCATTACCTGATAGGGCAACTGAGTGAAAATCCAAACAATTACCGTTAGAGTTTTTATTGTGGACAAACAGTCAAGCATAATATGTTGCAGTGTTTATTAATACTGCTTGCTTATTTACTTGCCCCTTGTTTTCATCCTGAGTAATCAAGCTTTCTTCCATCAGTATTTCTCTAAGCACCCTGTATAAATGGAAGGGGACAGTGAGATCTCTGAAACTCAGCCAGTGTCCCAGAACAAACAAACAGCAAGCCCAGAAAAATATCCCATGCACCAAATTTCTTACATACTGGAAGTCCTCAGGGCGGCAGCCATCACAGCTAGCCCCCTTCCCAGTGTGTGAACATATGTGTCTGTATGTTGAAGAGGTGACAAGATAATGTTGCAGAAGGAATTGATTAGGAGTAATGTGGTCTGAGAAAGGAGCTGTATTATGAGCTGTCTGCAAATAATGAAGTAAGCATGCCAATTGACAAGTGGACCAAAGCATTTTCAGTGGGAGGAGGAAATCTCTTCCAAGATGCAATGGCTTTAACTGAGGCTGTGAAGAGATAAATGGGGGAAGTTTCAACAGCTGGAGATTGCTGTGAAGGAAAACTTTCAGAGTTTCTTATCCTCTCAGGAAGTCTTTTTGTCACCATGGTGATGCCTCTGGTAGACACCAGTGGGGGGAAAAAAAGCAATGAAATCAAATCCCAAGTTAAACTAAAGCCCCCAGGCAAAAAGTTCCAGACATATGGGGGGAAAATAAAGAAATAAATATTGGTGGTCATGTTCTTTGCACTGGCACTTGAAAAGAACTTTAAGTACACATCTGAGCAGTGCTGGGGTGCCATGGTTACAGGCTCTAGATGAAAATTTCAGTAATTATACAGTAGTGTATATTGGTCACCAGGAACAGTAGGGCTGTATCTAGGTGTTTAGGGCCCATAGGCATTTCTGCAGTAAAATTCTCTTGTATGTCCACTAGAAAGGCATGTAGAAAGTTTGATGGTGTACTTAGGCATTACAGCTTTGAAGTGAGAAGGATGGTTATTTGAAGGCCTGCTTCAGAACTAGGAGGGGAAAAATAAAAGCATGGAGATAGCTCATCATCAGTAGTCCTGTGATTTAGTTGTGGTTTTCAGTCAAAGATTGGATGATGTTGGAGGTCTTTTGCAACCTTAATGATTCTATGAGCACTGTTATTTCTTTGTTGTCCTTGATGCTCAGCTGACTACTTTATTTCTCCTTTTTCTTATTTCCTTCCATTTTCATCACATCAATCCTGGCTGTTCCTTTTTGCTGCCACTTTGAAGGTTTATCTCTCTTTTCACAATCACACTCTTTAGATAAGCTGTACGTAGAGTGCATAGCTTTATTTTCATCTTGCCAGTCAGTTCTTTTAGATCTGGACAATTTATACTGGAGTAGAAAGGAGTGAGTTTAGCCAATACATCTGTCTGATTTTCTTCTCAAATTTTAAATAGATTGATATATTGAATTTAAGTAAATGCTGAAAAATACACACATTTAGTATGTCTATGCTTCAGCATTATTGACACACATGCTAGTGTTGATTGGCGTATTTGTGTATGGTGGCAGGCAAAAGGCTCCCCCTTGGGCCAGTGCTGAACAAACAAATGACTAATTGTAATTGCTGTATTGGAGATAGTACCCTGTAATGTCAAAATGGATGCAAATGAATTTACTAAGGAACAGAAGGAAAAGGAAAGGAAAAATGGGAACTGCAGTAATAGAGTTGTGTGCCTGGAAGCAAAAAGAATTTTATTTCAGAATGCTGGATAGGTTGTCTTTCAAACCAGAAATATCTTTCTTCATGTTGTGTTGCAGTAGTCTCTAGGGAATCTAATCAATGGCCAGTCTTAAGTGGTATATATGTGTAACTAGAACTAGACACTGTTCTCTCTGATTAAATGCCACTTGCCCTACCCATCATTTCATAACTCCCTCGCAGATCTTGTTGAAGATATATGTCATAGGAGAAGGTCTAGAGGGAAAATACTGTCATTATTTTCTTTTGTGTATACAGAGGGTAGCCTGGGAGGAGAAATGAACGTGACCACAAAAAAAAATATGATGCCAATGTTGCCAAAGAAGTAAAACCAAGTTTTACAGTTTAATTGAAGGAAGCAAATTCTTTAGCCTTTCCCCTTGTAATAAAAGTAATTATACCAATATGTTTGCCGTAAGGAAGCATGCTGAAATGCAGTAGCTTGATTTATGTAGCACTTAGTGATGGAAATCTCCACATCTGAAAGACAAAGCAACAATGGAAATTCAGTTTTCCTGTAAACTTGTTGAGCAAGATGCTGGTGTATTGTTAAAAGTGTGAGGATGAGGGGAGGACTCTTGTGTTTTTGTTGGTTTTTAGTTAGTCATATATATTTACTACTGTAATGAGTGTCTGACATGAGATTTTTGGAATTTACATTTATTCCTTTTTTATGCTGTTATTTTTGTAATACACTTATTTTGATTCTTTTGTTTCTACAAAATTGATCAAAAGCAGCATGCCAAAAAAACCCCATAGTTTTTAACCCATCAAAGAGGTTGTTTTTGTAACATCGCATATGAAAACCAAATGAGTGTAGTGCAATTATGGTGGAAAATAGTTAGCTGTCCTAAATAGTTGAGATACCAGCTTCTTTTACTGTGTTCTGAGAGAGCTGCCATTTTCTTAGTTCTTGCTTTGTTAATACAGAAATATATGTAGAACATAATTCTTGTTATGCCTAAGCTCAGTGTGGTTGTAGTTGCTCAAGGTCTTGGATTGGTTGATCTTTCATGAATGGACAAGTAGCACTTATTTTGGCATCTGCTAGCATGCAGTCTCTCTTCTCTGTGTGGCATTATTTATACACTGTGCTTGATGTAGTTCAGCTGTAGATACTGCAGTGCAAATTACCGTGTACAGGACAGCCTTAAACCCCCTCACCACATATAGGCTTAACTCAGAAGAGAGGACTGTACATCTTTTACATTGTGTGGTTTTGTCTGATGTGGTTTCTAGCCTTCTTCCACTGAATGGTCTAGCTGCTATGTAAGCGCTAGCAAGTCTTCAATTTCCTTTTGCTCTACCATGACAGTGAGTGGTTGCTGACAGACTATGCCTAATGCCAAAATAACTGGACAGAAATGTCCATTACACTGCTTGACTGTGTATGGTTTAAATCTATTCTGGCAGTGTTATATGAGGATTGACTTGAAAGAAAAAGATCTACCCCATGTACTCATAGAATGCTTTGTCACAGTAGAATCTGTGATGGAGGAAGTGATGGAGGAAGTTCTGGTATATTCTGTAAGAGGTGGAAAATTTCATTAGTAGTGACTCCAGTTTTTGGAGGACTGGTTTTCCCCAGTATTCCCCCAACACAATATGTTACAGAAGGTATTGTATCCTAATAAAAATCGATATGCAAGCAAATACTGCCTTCAAGTACTGCAATGAACATGACTTCATTTATAACTAAGTGTACTTGAATCAAGTTACTGACCTAAGATGAATTGCTCAGATTTATGCGTGTTGTAAGGTCAGAATGACATCCTCTTTTGCTTATGTTTGTGACCTTACTGTTCTGTTGTGGCAATTGTTGTCACCTTATCAATTCAGCTTTTTATGGGAGAATCAAATGGAGAGAATAAAGGCCAGAGGCCCTTGTTTAAATATAAATAACTTTGAGGATTAACAAAAATGACATGGAAACTGATTGTATATAAAAAGCAATAAATTAATGTACAAATGTATTAAGTACTTCAAAGTTTTCCCTGTATGGATGCCACCTTTAAAAATAACCTCTGAATCTCTGAACAAAGGAAAATGAGCCCATGGAACAACCTCTGAGACCATTGAAAGAATTGTTTTTTCCTTAAATTTGCTTTCTGCTCTAAGCATGCGTTCCAATTTAGTAGTACTGAAGAGAAGATATAGCTGTCAGAATGACGTTTTGGAAGGACTTCCCTGAGGAAACTGCAGCTCTCAGAGGCTTTGAGAGTATCTTCTAGCAGCATTCTCTTATGGAAAAGCCAAAATAATTCTGTAGTAATCTTATTCCCTAGAACAAAGAAGCAGAGTTGAGAGCTGCATTTGAAGCAGAACACCTAAATCTGAAGAGCTGACCTATAACTCCAAGTATATGACATGAGGGAGCCCATTCAACTTTAGCTAAAGCGAAAGTATCAGATTAATTAAATGTGTGTCTAGGCCCATTCCACAAGAAGAAAAACACTTATCTGGATTTTCAATAAAATAGGGCATTTTGATGTATGTATCACCAGTCATACTTGGTGTGTTCATGAAACTATGTGTTCATAGCTCAGGAGCAGGTTCTGCTGTTTGTTGAACTGAATGGCTGATCTTGAAACAGGAACTTCTTTTTATGATTTCAGGCACTTAAGTAGATGGTAGTAATGCTTGAATGTCCTGAGACTGAGTTGTCACAAGGGGAGATCTATTTTAACAGGAATATTGAGGAAAGCACATGCTAAGGGAGGAAGTAGTTTCTAGAACAGAAGAAAGACCAAAGAGCCTACATCTCACTGCGGCACTTAGATCTTCAATGCAGTGAGGAATTGTAAGATATTTGGAGTGATGGGGGAAAAAGACAAAATAAAACAGTGAAAATGTTATTAATAACTGGGAGGAAAAAAAACCCCCAAACTCAAATGCCATTCCTGCTAGAGAATTACAGGGTAGTCAGTCTAGCATCAGTTCCTGGGAAGATTACTGAGCAAATTTTCCTAGAATCTACTTGCAAGCACAGAAAGCATGACAAGCTAACTTGGAGTAGCCTATGTGGATTTACTGATGACTATGCTCCAGCCTTTTTGCCCTCTGCAATGAGAGTGGCTTTGTGAATAACAGGGGTACCGGAGAGGTAGTGTACCCTCCCTTTTACAAAGGCTGTGATACATTCTGCTGAAGTATCCCTGTAACCCAACTTGTGAGATATGAGTAAGGTAAATGGATGATGAGGTGGGTGGGAAGTTGGCTTAGCTGCTGGTGCTGATTCTGTTCAGTGGTCGTAAGTTCAACAGGCAGCTTAGGGCTAGTGATGCCCCTCGGTGGTCAGTTCTGATGCCAATATTGTTTAATGCCTATGTCGATGACCTGGGTGATGGAACAGAGTGTACTCTCAGCAAGTTTGCAAATTACCAAATTGGGGACAGCCATTGATAAGCTGCAATTCAGAGGGACCTCAACAGGTTGGAGAAATGGGATCATCATGATGAATCTTATTAAATTTGACAAAAGCAAATGCCAAGTCATCTACCATGGAGAATTCCTGTGTAACAGGACAACTGAATGGAAGAAAGCAGCTGTGTAGAAAAGGTGTATTGTTGATGGATGGCTATTGGAACAGGGGCACGGGTCCCTTGAGCCATTGTACAAGCAATCCTCCTGTTAGCATGAGTTAGAAAAGGCTGTTAGCATAAGTAGGCTGCAGTGTAGAATGCAAAGCCATGCTGCCAAGTAGGAGTCAGATATCACCCTGGCCTTGTAGCTAGTGAGATCAGCCTGGCCTTGTAGTTAGTGAAAAACAAAGGGCTAATAGTAAACAAGGGAAAGTCCTCTCATAACTCAGGAAAGTACCGACTAGTAGCTAAGACAACCACGAGTAGGTGGGCTTCGCAAGGTATGACCATTGAGCCATAGCCAATTATGCTATATTGCTAAAAATAGTAGCCTATTATGTTGTATTGCTATAAATAGTATATGTAAGAAAAGTATAAAAGTTGTAAAACTTGGCAATAAACCGAAGCTTGCTCTATCAATCACATTGATTGATTGCTTGATTTCCCCCGTCATCTGCAGTGTATAAACATTTGAATTAGAGTCAGCAGTGTTTCCTCTTTTGGAGAGCCAATTACGTAGTGATCTGCGTTGGCAAGAATGCTGTCAGCAGGCCAAAGGCATGGTTTCCTCCCCTGTAGTCAGTACTTTTAAGACCTCATCTGGAGTACTGCATTCAAGTTTGGGCTTCACATGGCTGAAGGCCACCAAGGTGGTAAAGGTGCTGGAAAACATGACATATGAGTATCTGAGGGAACATGGTTTGTTCAGCCCTAAGAAGAAAGAGGGAGGAAACACTATGGTTGTCTTTAACTGCCAGACTATGAGTTTATAGAGAAGACTCTTCTTTCAGACCCACAGAAATAGCATGAGAAAAAACAGGCACAGGATGGAATGTGGAAAATTGTAATTTAAAGAGTAAGATGTAAAATACTGGAACTGGTTGCCAGTGAAGAAGTTGTTGAATGTCTTTCTTTGAGATATTCAAAACTGAACTGAAGTAGTTCTTGAGTATTTTCCTCTCATTGACCTTGTTTTGAGTTGTTCCTTCCAATTGTTCAGTGGTTCTTTGTTTCTAAGAATTTGAGCACAGAAAACATACTCCCTGTTTTCTATGGGTGTATGGAATTGATGGAACTGTCACTGCTACCAGTTCAACTTCATGCAAGGGGAAGGCATTGGAAATTATTTTTTTATCCATATTTTGCTGGTTTTATATTGCTTTTAGAAGAAGGCTTACAAGAGATCAAACATAAATGATTAAAAGTTTGAATAACTAAGGTTAATAAAAATTTTGTCTTTCTGTCTCACCTGCTGAAGAAGTCAGGAAGTAAGCAATTATGTGCTACTTGTATGTCTCTCTGGCTGTCACCTGTGGTGCTCTGTAGGATGCGAGTGCTGCAGTTTGAGAAAGAATGAGTGACCCTTAACGGAGGGCTTAAGAGGCATTCCAGGCTTGGAGATGAAAGGATGAAGAACAAATCCTCTGTATTATTGAAGCGTGTGAAAGGCATGAAAAAGCTAGAGGTAAATCAATAGTTTGCATTTACAGCACAGGAGGGAAAAAAAATATAGACTGGGATTTATTTTTCCAGCTTATTTGAGAAAGGTTTTGGGTTTTTTTCCCACCTTAGGTAGCAAAGAACTGAGCTTTATATAGAATTCTATGTCTTTTGCACCCTGAAAGGTATACCCAAAAGAGAACTCTTCCCTGTGTTGTCTCCCTAATAAATGATTTAGTAATTAAATGCTTTATTGGGAATGCAGCTGGCAATTCACAATAAAGCTGTAGAGACTGAAACTAAAATATTGAGGCTCAGTGCTTGCAGAGGTGGAGAGGAATACACAGTTGGAGTGAAGAAAATCATCAATTTTTATCAAAGTTTTTCAGTAGGAGTAGAAGAGGTTAATAGGACATGGACTACCCATTTTTAGTAGTTTGTTTCTTCAGCCTTATTAATTTAACTTACCTCTCCAGAACCTCTTAACAGTACCCATCAAATACCATATGGTTCACTTACTACTCTAGGAGATCCCTTCTACATGTCTAGTTAAGTGTTTGTTAGCACTTGTCTACCTTAGCACTGTGTGGTGATGTGGTGCATCATCTTTTAATATAATGATAGATTAATTTCAAAGGCGAGCAAGTTAAATTTCTCCTATTAGTTTGTGTAGGTCCTCTTCAAGAATAGGGCATGCTCAGGCATTTAAGATCAAATACTGTATGGAGGTGCAAAAATGTAGCATTACAGCATAATTTAAAATGTGTAAAAGAAGATAATATCCTTTTCTATTATTATATTATGGATATTTTCTATAATATTCATAGAAACTTATTGCTTCTCTGCCTGAACTCAACTTATATGTTTCAAATGAAGTGTAGGGAAATTGCTGCTGTTGCGAGATCAATGTGATCAGCCCACAGACCTTTCAGTATCCTCACTTGTGTGATACATACTATTGCTTTGTGCAGCTGAAGGCTTCAGACTCAGGGCCTCTCAGGAAATGATGTATTTTAGTTAAGATTGTAACTGCTGAATTTCTTAAGAAACAATTGTGATAGAAAAATTTGTAGAAAGTGACAGAATATCAAAGTCATAAGACTGATAGCCTCTGCCAGAGGGAAGAAGTGTTGCATTTGTTGAAATGACTCACACAATATGTATTTGGTGGTGGTATGTTCATCATGGCAGTGGAAATATCTTCATCTCCAAGTATGGTTGAGACTGTGGCATTCTGTGCCTGTATCACCCTGCTCTTGTGGACAAGGTCCAGGTGCTCCTTTGCCATTGAATCTCATGGCAGCAGCTGTTGCTGCATGTAACTGTAAGATGGAGGCTACTCTAGTGTGGTGTAAAAACTGTGATGCTGAGGTGCTTTCTAGTGCAATGATAAGAAAGGACCATGGTGTATGGCTTTTGTGCCTGAACATCTTTGTTTGTGAAAGAAGGTTAGCCAGGCGTGGGAGATAAGATGTCTCCCTTGAGTGATATTACTTTGTAATTGGGATAGCAGAGGATGCCGGAAAAGAACTGATACCAAAGACAAAACAAACTGGCTGAGGGTAATGAAGGTCAAGGTGAGCAAGTAATTCAGAACAACTGTGCTTTTTCTCTCCACTGCTAACTTCTTCAGATATAGTTATTCTTGAATGATCACAATCAGTATATCAAAATAAATGCTTTATAGAGTAAGGTAAAAAGAGTTGCTGGCAAGACTGTAAATCCTCTCGTGGAACAAATGATAACTTAGCTCAAGAGCCCTTTTGTCCTGGGAGTGTGGGAAGGATATAAATTCTCTGAAAGTATCTGCCAGTCGGAATTACTCTGCATTCATCATGCCAGCCCTCTGTATCATTCGTGAATGTCATAAGACACTAAAGAATTGGCACTTCACGGTGAGAATGATTAAAGAACCATTACACTTGTCTTTTACTCTGGCATGATACTTTTAACAGATTGCCTGCATAAAGTGCACATATGTCCATCTCTCCTAGAGGTAGGTGCCCTTGCATGGTGGCAAGAAGAGGAAGTAGTAGAAAAGAATAGAAAGAAAAGCTGTATATCATTTAGATAGAATGGTTTGTATGCCATTTTACTAGCTTTGGATACTTTTTGTTTTTGCAATCCTACTGTGTGACCTTGGGGAATGTTAGAGAGCCTTGGGAATGGTAAGCTTCCATAAATGCATTTCTTCTCATCACTGGCCTTCCACTACTTTTAAGGGACAATGTTATATTTGAGGTGAGGTAAAAAAACCTCAGAACTCTGAATTTCACCCCATTTAGTACTAGAAGACTATGCTGTGTCTACAGTAGCAATCAGCATGAGAGAGGGTTTTCAGAGTGAAATTTAATATCAAGGGACTGAGATCTATACTACAGACATTTTGCTTCTGAAGTGTTACTTTGGACTAGCTCTAGTCTGGTACTACAGACTAATACCTTGTTAAAAGCTGGACTGCATTTTCCAGTTTTTTATTTCCAATGAGTTAAGTTTGTGTACTCTGAGACTGCTCTGATAGGAACCAAAGCATGGTGAGTGGTGATAGATCAGGAAGTTTATTTCAAAAGCATACTGTTGAAATTCTAATGACCAGAAAAAGGTTAGATATCTGAAAAACCTTCTTATTCCAAACTCTGCTGCTGAATTAGCATATTATATTTGGTAAAACTCTTACCTTCTGATGCTCTGATGAATACCTAATAGCTGCCCCAACTCTTTTTAGCTGTCAAGTCTAAAAATTTGGGGATGATCCCTTGCAGTGAAATGCAAACAGTATTTTTTGTTTTGATATCTGTGATTAAGGAAATGTGAACAGGTACTTAAGGAAGAATGAAGGAATGATTACCTACAGTTAAAACAAACAAACTGTTGTAGTCTCAAACTGGTCATGCAAAATATTATGCTACTTAAACTTGAAGTGGTTAAATGAAACTGAGAGAACAGTTGTCTTTGTGATTTTGTTTTGTGGGGTTTTTATCTGGTTCTTTTCCAGTTTAGAGGGATTTTTTGGTTGGCTGGTTTTTATTGTTTGGGATTTTTTGTTTAGGTTTTTTGTTTGGGTTTTTTCCCTATGGTTTATTTGTTTTAATGAAATAAACTGTAGCTTAAGGATGAAGGCTAGAAAGAGATTGTTTAGAGGAGAGTTGAATGGGCTGAGATCAATACTAGCAGTTTGGCTTTCATCCATCCTGACTAGGTCATTTTGTTACTATTCAGATTCTGTAACACTAGTGAACTAACATCTCTATTTTTCCTCCAAGCCCAAAGTGAGCTATAAGTTTTGCTGTGCTTCTCACTGCTAGCAGTAGTCTGTATTCAGCTCCTCTGGCATGCTGCCTTCTGGGCTTCTAGAAGGACATCCTATCACTGTGCTCTTTTATCAGGAAATACCAAGAAATAAGAAATTGCATCCTGTCCCTTCCTCCTCTTTGGCAGCAGAATGCAACTAAGAAATAGTTGCATCTTCCTTTACTGAATTTAGTCACAGTTTTACCTGAGTCTCTTTCAAGATGGTGGATAACTTGGACCCTAATAAACATGTCCTGCTGTTCTGAAAGGGTCATGGTTTCCTGGGTACTTCTACCCAGCAGTTTTCATATTTCTCTTGTGGAGAAGATCTGCAGCAATTGTCTATGTATACTTTTTCTAGACTGATCTGTTTCATCTGGCTGCCTAAAGCTGTGAGGGATGAATTTGGTGACTGGTCTCTTTACTGAAAGAAATGACTAAAGGATTGAGGGTGGTGGCATGATAAATGTCTGCAAGGCAAGATTGCCACTGAGTGGATGGATATAGGGACAAATTACTATGCCTCACAGAATAAGAGCTGGTGAATATGTAATCTATTTAGCAAGAGCAAGTGTGATTTTTCACACAGAAAGGTGATACTTCTTTCAGGCTGAAAGAGACCTCAGGAAATCTCTAGTCCAAACCCTTGATTGGAGTAAGGTCAGCTGTGAGGTCAAATCAGGTTGCTTGTGGTTTTATGTAGTCATATCTTGGAAACCTCCACATACAGACTCCAAAATCTCCTTGGACAACATAATTGCCTGTCTGTCCTTTTGAGATGAAAATTGTTTTCTTCTATAGAGTCAGATTCTCTCACTTCAAACTATGTCAGTTGTGTCTTGTTCTTCATCTGTGCACCACTGTGAATAGCCTGCCTTTGGCTTCTCAGTAACCTCCTTGCAGGTGCTATGAGACTGTCCTGAAGCTGTCCTTGAAGCTGTGTCATCTTCAAGCTGATAAAGCCCAAATCCTTTGGCATTTCCTCAGAAGACAGGCACTTCAGCCTCCTAACTGTCTGTGTGGCACTTTGCTGAACTTGCTCCAGTTTGTCAATCCAAAATTAGATGCATTATTCTAGATGCAGTCTAACAAGCACTGAGTAAAGGGGAATAATCAGTTCATCTACTGACAGCCTAAGGTCCTGTTAATAGAGTACAAGATGCTACAGGCAGCCTCTGCTTATGAGGCCCATTGCTGGCTAATATTTAACTTGCTACATTACTGGCAGATTTGTGTGAGTCATTGCTAAACGTCTGTAAGTTATAGTGAGTGAAAAACTTCTGAATGTATTCAAGGAGAGACTGGATAAGTAGTTGATAATTAGATCTCTTTGTGATTACTGTATAAAAAAAGTGCATGAGGTTGAGTTAATTGAAGAAAAGATTCATTGTCTGGATGAGTATTTTAAGGAAATGGGCTAGTTCTACTCTTAGTTTTCCTTGGGTATCCACTTAGGACCAGCGCTGAAGACATCACAGTGAACTAGCATGATTCTTGTCTGACCAATCATGTTGTTATAATGAAAATTAAGGTATTACTGAAATATTTTCATACTTACAATCTGTTACATTTAAACTGGTGTGCCTGTGGTTATCTTGGGTCTGTTTTAGTCAGCAGCTAATTCCTAAATTCCTTCTGAGAAGATAAACATCCCCAGCATGCCCCATGGCAAATTCAGATTTAGGAAAAAATGCAAGCTTTCCAGTACCCCAGATTTAGAGAAATCTGTAGTTCAAGCGTAAGCTATTTTGGACCTTCTAGTAGTTCTAGAAATGCTCCTGTGCTCTCCTCCTTTTCCTCTTCCAATATTTTTAATGCAGTGTAACTAATAAGAAGTAGCATACTGTCTGATCCGATTGTTAGCTGATGCACACATACTGGGAGGAAAGTGACTCGTATTAATTTGTTGTCATTAAATTGGACAAACACAGAAAGCAGGCGTGATCCGAATTGCTGCTTCTGTTTTGTGTTAGTTCTGCAGCTTTTATGGCTCCTCCTCCTTTTTGTACAGAAGAAGCTCCTTTGTATTTTAAAGTGCTTTTTGTGATGAGTATGAAGTTTACTTTCAGTCTCTGAGGGCTTGTCAAGGTAAGAGCAAGCACCCTGAAAGAAAAAAGAGCTAGTTAATGAGAACTCTAAGCAGAGAAGCTTGCCTTTTTTTTTCTTTTTTTTTTTTTTTTTCTTTTTTTTTTTTTTTTTCCTTTTCTCTTTGTTGATCTGGTTTGGTTTGTTTGGTTTTTGAAGATTGCTCTGGAAGCTTTGCATTTTCCAGGGCTTTATGTTTTCTTCACTTAGGCAATTTAAAGCTCTTGATAAATAAAAGGATGTTTCAGCAGTTGTTTCATAGAAAGCATTAGGTCTGTCTGTCTTTCCTCAGAGGAAAGATCTTGTGATTAAATGGTCAAAAAAGCCAGATGATGATTACATCCTCTATAACCTTTCTAACACCACACACACACTTTTTTTAATCAAGCCAGTGTTTGTATTAACAGACCTTTTAAACTCAGGGTGTGGAAAACACAGCAACTGACTCACAGAGATGTACAAGTGCCTCAAGAGGATCTTTAGGTGAAGGACTTTTCATGCTGATTGATATTACTCAGTTTTGACTAGGCTTGCATTTCTTGGTGTGTGTGATTGAGTGACAGTAACTCAAAAGATGTCCCTGGCTGAAATACCCTGATATTGCAGGTCATTCAAGTAATGCAGGAACAGTGGTGTACATGCTTGAAGGCAGGGGAAGTGTCAATGTCTACCTTGTTTTTCATTCCTGAGATTTCATTAATTCTTTTGTCTTAGAACATTTTTTATTTAGTATGATGTGAAGTGGAAGAGGAGGAGTAAAAAAAAAAATTATGATGACAATGTAATCGAAGTTTAGGATTGAGGGCAATAGGACAACAGCTATAACTGGAGAAGGAAAAACAGCTATTGTCAAGATTAATACCTTGGTAAATATGGAAGGGCAGAAAGAATGAGAACTTATTTCTCTTGGTCTTGTTTAATTTTCCATTCTTAATTTGTTTGATAATGTTATCTGGTAATGCTATCATACATCTAATGTAGCTGTGGGGCAAAGAAGCTGTATTATGCTGAATGCAATGCATTTAGTCGGCAACACCCATACGAGTAACTTAAAAAAAAACAACTGCAGAAGCTGGAAATTGGAAACATCTGTTAGGTCATCTCTAGACAGTACAGATGTTCCAGCCCACCTAGAGTTGACCCAGTTGAAATTACTTCAGGTAATGAAGAATCAGCTAAGTCATCCATGCTCTTCAGGAGTATACTGTAGAACTAGGTAAAAGGTTTACCTATATTCATCACTATTGTTGTTCTTAATGCATGTGGACATTGTTTCATTTCTTTGACTGTTCTCAAAATATTCTTTTGTCATTCTTCTATTCTTTTTACTACTAAGAAATTAATGTAATGGAAATTTGGAGTTGCACAGCTTGTTTAATCTATTTGATGTGGGCAGAATGAGTTGAGTTGTAAAAACGACTGCCAGAGGCTTCATATTTTACTCAGCAAATATACATCCTTTTGGCAGCGTACAGGTTTCAACTGATGTTTTATTATCTGCATTGTGATGTGATAAACTTTTGGGGAGCAATAAACAGACAGAAACCACTTGAAACTTGTGGTGGTCTTTTCTGGTTTTTGCAGTGTGTGTTGTTTACTTTGACTCCCCCTTAGAACTGGTGGTCAAAGTATGGCTTGTTTTTCCTCAAGTGTAGCAAGATGCTACACATAAGATGCTTAACTGTTGCTTTCATGCCAGTATTCTAACCTGAATTCCTTTACTAGTGCCTTTTCTGGTGATGGAAGTAGTAAATTAACTGCCTAGTCCAGGAGCAATAAGATAAGGGTCACCATTACTAGTTTTGTTTATATAAATTTGAAAAAGCTCTACCTTTTGTTATTGTGACTTTGTGGGAATTTTTGAATGTCTGTGTAAACTATCGTGCCTTCATTATTTAATTATGCCTTTAAAGGTCTGCTAATTACAGGAACTACCAAGGTTTCCATCCTGATGTGAATTGGCTCTTGATTTTCTCATGTAACCTGTTGTCATGTGTTACTGATTCCATCTTTTGACAACACTGCTTCTTGACAATTACCTAAATTTCAGTTTCCTGCCAAGAAAGAAGAGCGAAATGCCATCATCACAAACCTTTCTGCAGTTGAGCTGATAGCTTCTTGTTAAATAGCAGAAGGTTATGATTATTAACAAACATGTTAGGACCTTTACACCAGCATAGGAAATACCCCAAGAGAAAATACAATAGAACCATAAAGTAGGCACAAAATGGGAGGTGGGGAGGAAAGTCCTGGAAAAGCAAGCAATGAGTAAGGAAAATCTTTTCTTTGAATACTTTCAAGTCTTTCACTTTAAAAATTGATGTCTTCCGTTCCCCAAGGAATGATATCATCAATGTACTGTAAGTATTCTAGAGCCTCCCCGTTTTCCAGTGCATTCTGCATCAGTCTATGGCAAATAGCTGAGGGAAGGGGGTTTTCCACCCATGGGTCGTTTGGTTCCAGGTATACTAGATGCCCCTTGAGCTGCTTTCTGCAGCTAATGGAATGGAGAAGAGCACTTTAGCAGTGTTGATGGTGACACCACTTTGCTGCCTTAGACTCCAGTTCATGTTGAAGTTCCAGCATATCTGGCACAGTGGCATTCAGTAGTGGTGTGACTCTGTTCAGGTTGCAATAGTCCACTGTCAGTGGCCACTCTCCATTGGACTTATGCACTGGCCATACAGGACTATTAAAAGGTGAGCGAGTCTTGTTGACCATTCCCTGGCTCTCCAGTTCTTGAATCATCTCATGTATGGGAATCACAGTCTTAGTTGGTGCAGTATCACCCATGGTGATTGCTGTTGTGGTAAGCAGTAGGTACCTGTTGCTCTTCAACCCTTAGCAGTCCTGCAGCAGAAGGGTCTTCTGAGAGACCGAGCAAGGTCTTCAGCTGTCTAATTTCATCTGTCTCCATAGCAGTTATCCCAAAAGCCCAACAATACCCTTTTGGATCCTTTGTAATACCCAGTTCTGAGGTTATCTATGTTAAGGATGCACAGGGACTCTGTGCAAGTCACAATGAGGTGTTCTTGCCATTCATTCCCACTCAGACTCACTTTAGCTTCCTCAGTAATAGAGGTGGATTCTGCCCTTGCAAATCTTGATGGCATCAGGGTATATTTAGTGCCAGTGTCAACTCAAGCACTATACTCTTAATCAGATGTGCCAGGCCATTGGATGCACACAGTCCAATGGATTGATTGTCTCTTCTCTCATCTGACTGGAGGCAGGGCTCCTTTAGTCCTGGTCATAATACTTGTGGCTCTTTTCTTGTAAATTTCAACTGAGATCCCTTCAAGAGGATTGGAAGTAGTATCAGCCCTACTGTTCTGTCTGAGGACTTGCCCACGGGAAACTGGAGTGATGTTTGTGCTGAAAACATTTCCTGTGGTAGTTATGCTTTTTCTCAACTCACATACCAGTGCTGCTAGGGCAGGGGTGGCTTTTCCATCCCATTCCTCATGTGCTCTCCGTGGTAGTGCACAGGTTACTTTGTGGTATGTACCCTCTCTCTTGTGCAGGAGAGTGTTTGCTCCCAGTAGCAGAGACTCTGGTCTGTACTGGTGAGGTTTGAACATTTTCTCTCTAACTTGCTCAAGTCTTGTGAATCTGTCCACAGTCTTGGACAGTCTTTCCACGGCCGAGGTGCATGTCAGTAGGAAGGAAAAAAAGATGATCTTTGTGTTGCTGGAGTGAGGTATTCAAATTGCTGTAGTGCTGATGCACTGTTTCTTCTTCTTCGTTCACTGACATCAATGCCAATGGGTTCACATATCGTGATGATACACTCCAAACAAACTTCCACCACATGGGTTGTGTACACTGAACCTCATCTGAATCTAGAGGCGACTGCTTGTTATTTGAATCCCTATAGGTTACTTCTAGCATAGATAATTTTCTCAGGCACTAGATACCTTTCTCCATAGCATTCCACCTGCTTGAGCATACTACTAGATCATCCTTGAAAGAATACCTTTCTCTCACACCTGACAGGAGTCACCTACAGACTGTCCTCTTCACAATCCCCTTGTCAAAGCCCATGTCCCAGGACCAGGATCCCAGTTGCTTGGCTTCACTGCTATCTGGTTTCATGTTATGAGCCATGATATCCCAGCTTTGGAGCAGCCAGGTCACCAAGGGTCACCTGACTAGCATCTGAAATCTTTTTGCATATCTTGCAGCTCACATGGGGATAGAGGTCAGGTGATTATCTCTGGCCCTGCCTCTTCCTCCTTTCTTGAGGACCCTTCCTCTTCATCCCTAACTAAGTGAACTGATTTTGTTGTGGATTTCTTTTTCCGTTTGGGGGCGACTGGTACCAGATGGGTTTTTCCTCTGTTTCAGCTGCAGCTTGAGTGGCCTCAGTGCTTTTTAATCTGCTTTCCTCTTCCTCCCCCCGAGGGTCCTGTCTAGTGAGGAGCACTGATAAGATAGTAGCCAGGGCCCGGCAGGCTGCAATAAATGGCTCATTTCTGGAGTTGCCACACCATTCTCGCAAATACTTTTTCGCTTTGTCAGGGTCATGTAGTTCTTCAGAGGTTAGCTTCCAAACCATTGGAGCAGAATAGTCCTTCAAAACCTGGCCCTCCCTCTCCTGATTACCCATACCACTCATGACTATGCGTTCTCAGGGCAGATCTCTGAAAGGCCTTCCTAAAAATCTCATTTGTAATTCTTAAAGTGGTGTGGACCAAAACGACAAAACATGGTAGACCTAGCAACAAGAACATGCTTTCCTTAACATCCAAGGGAAATTGAAAATTCTCAAAAAACTGTTGTAACAGGCCTGAAGGAGGTAAAAGTAGTAAAAAGCTGGGGAAAACCATTCTTCCCTGTTCTCTGAATATGACTGAATATGGTTAGCAGACTATCAAAGGTAGCGCCCAAGGTAAGGGTAGGACAGCAACACTGAATACACATCCCAAATGACTCTCATTGCCCTCAATATTATCATGTCATAAACTGATGCCACACAGTACAGCAACAAAGCAGTCCTGATCCCTCTCTCTACTCTGAAAAATATTGTCACAAGGAGCACATATTGCATATATGGGAATATATGCAGGAGTAGGTACCACAACCACATGAGCGGACCAAGCAACTTGTGACCAGTGGTTCCATACCTAATACAAGAAATACTTAGATCAGTTTTGTTCCCAACACACTCTGGGCAGAGCTGTTGTTATCTCAGTCCTTCATGCCTCACATTAGGTGCCAGATAAGGTTGTTGTGATTTAGGAATGGTATTAATTTGATGTTCCCACAAAAACAGCTAAACCATGCATTGCTTGCTCACTTCCCTGTCTCCCTTCCTGCTGAGGCAGGCCAGAGAGAATTGGAGGCAAAAAAGGTACAGATTGTGGGTTGATATAAGAAAAATTTACTAGCAACAGCAATGGAATAAGATAATGAACAGTAACAGTGACAATACTATGGTCAGACGGTACAAGAAAGAGGAGAATGATTCATTTGGAAACCCCTGACCATACCTGACTGCTCCTTCTGTCACACTGTGCAACCCAGAAAGCAGCCCTTCCACCATCCTCAGAAAATGACATGAGGTGGTATAGAATAACCTCTGGATCCTAGCCAAGCCTCCTCCTGGGTACTGCAAAAACTTAACTCTATCTTGACTGGAACCAAGATAACACTTTAAGAATTCTGTATAAGGGAATGAGGAATTGAGGGAAAGGCATATGCCTTGTAGCTTAAGTAGGAAGTTGATATCATTAAGTTTACATACCTCAAATTTCTTTGTGAATTACGGCCACAGTCAGGATATTTGTTTATATTGGGTTGAGACTAGTCGTTGAGGTTCTGAGCTCCCAGTGTGGGAAGAGGCTGTGAACTGCCCTATGCGACCTCATCTAGCTCTGACATGGATGAAAACAACCCACTACATGCCATAACCTCAACCTGTTGAAGCAGCACATAGTACTGCTGCTTGGACACGTTTAAGGAAGGGCAATTACTAGCAGTGGCAGGAGACACAGGAGGTGGCATGGGAGGGCTCATGGGAGGCTGCACAAAAGGAGGAGGCACAGAACAAGATTCATGGAGGAGCGTATGGAAGGGAACATTGATGGGAACGTGCTGAAGACACATTCATTTGAAAGGAGGCACTCTATGTTGAATGAGGCATGCCTCTGAGGGGTTTGCAGCCCAGGACATAGACACTCCCAGAGGAACTGGACCTGTGGGTAACATGTGCCAAAGTAGAGGCTTGGGGCCTGTGGGAAATGCAAACAGGAGCAGGAGCACCCCTGAGGAGCTGCACCTCACGGGTAACAGATGCTGGAGCACCGAAAGTAAGCATTAAGGAATGGTGGAAAGAAACTTCCGTGCAGAGACTCTGACCTGCACGACCTGTTGTCTCGCTGCAACACAGAGGGAGGGGAAATGAGCAGGACGGAGGAGAGCTGGTGACCTGCAGCTGAACTTCAGGGAGAAAGGAACTTCCTCTAAGTGTTTAATTGTTTGTTGTCCTTGTTCCCAAATGCCTGAATTGGTAATTAAATATTTGTGTTCTCACTAAAACCAATTAAGTGTGATTACTCCAGTTGAGATTGTTTTGCCCACAACAATGTTGTCACAAAGAGATGTGGCACCTTGGTCATGAATTTTGGGGTTAAGTAATTATTGTAGCTTTTGAATTGGCCTGAGTTCCTCATAATTTTCATCTTAAAGGTACTTTCTGGTAGTGCAAATGTGAACTGTAACATTTACACTATGTTCAACTTCAACTTATGTCTCACTGCAGAGTTGCTGCAGTTAACCCTTCAATCCATAAATGTTGTAATAACGAGCAAATGTTGTGTTTTCCTGGACACAGCTACAGCTATGCTCTGGCTGAGGCAAAACAGGCTGTTGATGGCTTAGTAGATGCAAATAGAGAACTTGGAATCGAATATTTAATTTGGGGAAATTCACAGGATCCCTAGAGCACAGAAGTTATTATTTGTGCAGATGTGACAGACCTGTTTTCTACTGCTTTACTGGATTAGTTTTAGGCAGGATATAGCTGCTACAGTTGTACTATGTTGATTGAAAGATGTGAAGTGTTTGAGTGGTGATGAGGAAACAGTGATAACTAAGTTAAAATTACAGTTGATGGTGCCAACTTCAACTAAATGTTTCTTAGCACAACACACTCGTAGGCTTTATTTGCTGTGTCTTATAACCTTGGTTATAACTCTTCTGTTATGACTCTTCTGTGAGGAGTCTTTGCTTCAAACTATTTTTTTTGAGTGAAAAATCTAACAGCTCTATCCATGAATATAACTAGCAAATACATAATTAACCTAAGCTAGATATGCAGACAGCATTGTCATGTAAGCTTGGCAACATATCTATCTTTGATGTTTAAATCTGTAAACACCAAAGATATAGTTACAAGTTTTGTAATTTCTGGGAGCAGTCAATTGCCACTCTGCCACACAAATTTTATGAATTTTTAAGGTTTGCATATGCTAAACATGTCATGGTGTCCTAGTAGCTTAAATCTGTAGAGAGTATTCCCTCATTACATATCTTTAGTTCTCTGAGTTCCCAGTGCTGACCAAATTTTGCATGCAACATCCCAGTTGAGTAGCTGAAAATATTCTGCTTCAGTTTGTTTTTACACGTTGGTACAGTAAATCTGGCCCGGTGAGGGCACTGTGAGAACTGAGGTTGCTCACACAACTGACTGGGGAAATAATTTTATTGTGCTCATATCCTTGATTTTATTTTTTTCCTTCTTTTGTTTTTGCGTGGTATAGGTTGAAGTTAGTGGTATACAGTTGAAGTGATGAAACTGTAACAACAATACAGTGAAATGAATCAGTCTCACAGACTTTTCTATTGTCAGGGTACAGTTGTGTTGTATTTATTAAAGGAGTTACAAAACTAAAACTTGAACAGTGGGGGAAAACCATGTATAAAGTGGCTGCTCACTAAAAGTCTGGAATAGAAAGGGTCTTGGAAAAGAGTATGTGTTTTTTTCTAATAAAGTGATCTGTAACAAAGCTTAGGTATGACTAGGAGGTCTCAAAATCAACAGACTTAATCAGCTTTTTTTTAAATCAGTGTTATTTGGTTAATTATTCTACAATTCTCTGCCATGCCACAAAATAAGGATAGCTATTGATTTAAGATCAGAAGGGACTACTGGAAGTAAACTGGTCCAGCCAGCTTAAAGCAAGGCCAATCAGATAGAGTTGTTCAGGCCTTGTCAAGTTCTGGTGAAGCTGAAATCTCCTTTTCTGAAGTCCAGGATTATAATTCTGTTTCTCTTGTTCAATTCTCTTGAAGTTGCAGAGTCTATAAACTCATGGTTGCTACAATCAAGCAGAAGTATTCAAGTCAAGCGTGTTTGTGTTACATGGAATGGGGTGTTGTATTTTCTTTTTGTGTGACTACAATATGGTTGTAACTCTTGCTATATTTTCTATTCCACTTTTACTTGATGTTTTTGCCTTGTCTTTTTTGGATTGACTATTTTGTTCATGATTTGGGGGAGGGGCAGAAATGACACTGGCAAATGTTAGCATGCATCTCTTTCTAAACATGGCAATAGGTATCCTGTATGTCTTCAAAAAGGTAGCAAAGCGAAGGGATATTGATGTATCCAAGAAGTTGTGTATTCAACTACATACAGATAAAGCAAGTGGCCCAGCTGTCATTATGCAGATATTTCCGACCTGGACAATAAGGAAATAACTGCTAGCCATCAGGCTAACAGGTCTGTTTGGTTAGTGCTGCTCTGGTGGTTGCATCTGAATTGTCTTGGTTTCAAGAACGAAATGCCTTGCCAGAATATATGACTGTGAAGTCCATCACAGTGAAACCCTGGAACATTTAAGGTAAAGTTGGATAGTCTGTGGGACATCTGAACCCCAGAACTGAGTTGACATTCCCTGTTGCATCAGAGCACTACATGTCTTCATGAAGAATGATGTAGAGCCATCTCACAGAAAATGGAAATAAGACCCAACAGAAATATACTGTGTCATCTCTGTTCCTTACTTTAAGAAGCACTGATACATCAGGACCAAAGTACTGAATATCTTCATGTAGGATTAGAAGCAAAATCTGTGCTCTGTGAGGAGAAAAGATGACCCTTTTAAGTTTCATGAAAGGCCTATGAGGCCATAATTTGTTCTAATTGGATTTCACTGGAGGGCTGACATGGGTCCACCTGCAGCCAAATGGCTCTTAGAGAGGCAAAGAAGTAATTTGTCTTCATAAATAGTGAATAACTCTCCTCCAAGCTTGTTTTTGCTGCTGAAGGGTCAAATAACCAGTACAAAGAAAAGGAGAACTTGCAACTCAAGTGAGAATAATTTTCAAAACTGGGGTTTAATATATGAAGCCATCAACAATTACTAAATCTTGTTTTGCTTAATGCTTTGCTGTGTCTAGTTTCAGTCTGTAATGCAGATACACATGAAAGTTACAGAACAAACTGATAAACTGAAGGAGTATATTTGTAGCATTGTTTGGGGGGGGGGTTGGTATACCTGTGCTTGGGGGAAAGACATAGATAATTCATCTCCAACTATTTAACCATAAGGTTATGGATACAGCTGGGGATTTGTTCAAACAAGCAGACAAACAAAATTCCTTTCTATACAAATTGCTATAGTCATGCACTCTCTATCTGGAATTCAAAGCTCACTGAGGAGATTGAGTTCATTCTGTAAAATTAATCTTTCTGAAACTGAATGAGCACTAGGTGTGCATAGAATGCCAATGTATTCTTTTGTTAATTCAGAATTATGAGAGAAATTTCCTATCTAACCCTGATTTCAGACACATTTGTCTGAATTTTCTGAGAGTATGTTCTATTGGATATGCACAGGCCTGGAAGGAAGGAAACAAGGTTCATTTTCGCCCTGTCATTGAGTCAGCTGTTCACAAATAATTTCGTTCCTGTGTGGCTGAGTTTTTGATGCCTGTTTTGGTAATATGTCCTGAGATGTCTAGAGGAAGCCTTTTTTAGCAAGGAGGAAGTATATCAATTATTTCTACTAATGTGTAATTTGTTTGGAATTTGGGTCATAAGGAGATTTAGTGGAGCTGCAGCTTTGTAGGCAAGTGTAGAAGTTATCCATATATGATCCAAAATGTTTCTGTATCTAACTACATTTAGATTCAGGGTTGCTTGATACGTGTTGCCTGATTGGTATGGTGGAAAAAAAATCAGCGGCTGTAATTTCAATTCAGATTAGAAAACATACCCAGCAATTGCCTGTACTTTCTACAGATATTTCATCCTTGTTGCAGAAATGGAAGCTGGTTATTTTTGCATTCTATTATGTAACCATTGTAATAGCGCTCAAAACCTGAAGTGCAATAAGTGGGTGAAGCATTGAGAAGTTGTTCCTAGATTTGGGTCTAGGACAGGAATTTGAGATAGATTTTCCAAGAAGCTTGGGGTTTTATAACTGCTGAGTTATAACATCTTGCTGCTAACTCAGGGTATTTAGTACAAGTCATAATGTGAACTCCAAATGCTTTCACTTCTCAGCTTCCTTATCTGCAACAATAATTCCTCACTTGTGTGTCTGTCTTCCTCAGCTCAGATGGCCTCATGAATGTGGGAGGACAGTGTTCAGCTTGGGAGAGATTTAGTGTTGTCCTTAAAAACAAGGGCAAGGAACGAATTTCCAGGCTTGCTGGGAGACAAGCAGGGCTGGAAATATGTGGACTAGATACCAGAAAATCCTGGGAAGTGTTGAGAAAAGGATAGGTTCCCACTATGTGGGAATAGTCTTCAGCTGAAGGCAAGTCAAAGCTCAAGGAGAACTGCCAAATATTTTCTTTAAATTACTTTGTAAGACTGAATCCCATGCTTTTGAAACAGGAATGACATGTTGTTTTTCTCCCCTGAAAAACAGTATGCTATTCAGCACTGTCTGGGGTATTAGCACTAATGAATTAATTCATTGTTGATAAACTTTGCTGATAAGTTTTGATAAACTCTTCACTTATCTTTATCTTAAATGCTGTTTGTCTTTATTTAGGAAGTAACCATCTACTTCTTCAGGTCTAGCCAGCAGTAACTAATTAGTTACCCCTATAACTAATGAAAGCATGTGTTTGCTTAAATTGTTCTTTTTGGAAGTCCTAATGTTACCAAAAGGGTCAACAAATAAGTAACTAACACATTTTTCTTTGGTTTTGTGTTTTGTAGCTGGTGCCACATATATATTTGGGAAGAGTGGAGGTCTCATCCTGTACACCTGGCCAGCTAATGATAGACCGAGCACGAGGACAGACCGTCTTGCTGTGGGCTTCAGCACAACAGTGAAGGATGGCATTCTTGTTCGGATTGACAGTGCCCCTGGGCTTGGTGATTTTCTGCAGCTTCACATAGTGAGTATCGATAGGCCCATGTCTGTGCCATACTTGGGATTCTGTTAACTGAATATGCATTTGAAGAAAACTGTTACTCTAAAATAGCAGGTGTCATATTCTATGCTTTCTGTGTCTTCAGCATTCATCACATTAAACTACCTTTAGTAGTTCTTTAGGTTTTTGTAGAATGACTGGCTGGGATGCACAGGGAACTAAGTCTTGATGCCAGAAGAAATTGAGGAGGGAGGAAACAAAACAAAATTTAAAAGCTTTATATGATTCAACAGTAGTAGGATTTATTTAAAAATCGAAGAAACATTTTGCATCAGAGTTAATCTACTGTGGCATATGCGCAGTCCTGAATATAGCTGAATTTATGGTGAATTCAGTATTACTATTCTTGGAAGGCAAAGAATAAAGGGGAGCGATAGAGTGATGTTTTTTGCACCACTAAGAAAGTTAGGTGATAACTCAACAGATCCTCAAGGTGATATAGTTGATGCTTGCTTTAGCAGGTTAGTTCAAAAGAATAAGAACATGGCTTTGCAAGAAGAAAACAGACTTTTTGTGAGAGCTTGAGTGAAGGTGGTTTTAGGGATAGTTGAATTATTTGAGAAAATGAGAACGCTAGAACTGAAAACTTTTGGAGTTTGTTATTTTATATGATGTTTTGGGAGGAGAAGAGGTTGTTTGCTTTGTCTTCCTTTGAAAAATATCCAAGTGGTTTACTAGATGTATAAACTGGTCATGTTCTTCAATGTTGACATTATTTCCCATGTCTTATGCATTAATTCATAGTATTGGGCCATTTGCAAGTTTTGAATGAGCTGGAGAGTGGTTAACTTTTCTTGGAAACTTGAAGATATAAGTAAACAGGACGCATGCCAGGGGCCAAAAAAGAGTAGCCTGAATGATGGAGGGCCTTATTCTGCTGCTAGAGATTGCCATGTTCAGAATCATGTTGAAGCAGGGTAGTGCTGAAACAACCAAAAGCAAGGGTCTGGACTAATAATCATTGCCAGCATTTTAAGTGGTTTTGTTTTGAATCCTTTGGTGAAATTCTGATTCGTTGGAATGAGTTAGCATATGGCCCTGAACCATTAGACTGTTAACAGTTCTGGTTTCTCTTTTTTGTGATATATCCAAATATTTAGTTTGTGTTTTGTGCTAAAATGAAAATGAGATCAAATCCTGGAGTATTTATATAGTAAAACACTTTTTGTTTCTTTCTTAAAAGCAAAACAAAAAGAACCCCAGAAGACTTTGTAATGAAAAGTGCAACATAATTTATTGGAATTCCATGACTCACATTAAGCAAAAGGGACTGGATATGTTTGAGCAAGACAGCATACATTCTTCAGATGTTATAGTACAACATGTGTAAAATGCTATCAATTAACTGGAAAATAGTATTCACGGCATGTGAGGAGAGGTGCAGAGATATGAATTTATTAAGGTCTTAGAAAAATTTTGAGATGGGATCTTGTTGCCTAGGAAAATGAAAGTCAGGCTCTTCTTTGTGGTAATTGGTGGAAGGGAAACAGATACAAGTTCCAAAAAAGACATTTTAATCCTGCATTAAGAACTTTCACAATGAGTCTTTTCAGCGTTAATGATGAAGACACATAGATTTTCTCAATATCTTGGTCTCAAATATCTATCTCTACCCTTAAGTGAAATTTTTATTGAGTGATTTTTTAAAAAAACACAACAAAATTTGCTGAAGAGACCGAAACTAACAAATTTAGCCTGAGATGTAAGCATTCATTAAAAAAAACAAAACAAAACAAAATATTGCTTTCTCTTTCCAATCAGTTTTGGAAAATAAAATAATGAAAGTCTTTATGTTTTCTCCCCCTGTATGACTAGTGCTAGTTTCAGAATGTTTCAGATACCTAAATAGAATCTACTAAGTGAGGTTGATGTTCAAAGACTCAGTATGTCTTCATTTCTTCAAAACCCTCCATTAGGCCATTTTCAGTTGTCAAGAGAAACAAGGCAGCATGGATCAAATTATAATAGAAACATGAGATAAATGGATTTGTAATTCAGAGCTATGAAAGCAGATTAAACTGATAATAAAATAAAGTTTTAAAAACCAAATACTTAAACCATAAAGCAAATTATATTAGAAAGAAAAAATAGGTATTAATAGGAAGATTAATTTTAATATAATTTATGTATATTTAGCAACCTGACTTTTTCAGGAGGAATTATATTTAATAATAATAGTAATAATGAAAGTGACAGGGATTTTCCTGGAGGAGTATTGGAGGGACTTCTTCTGGGGCTTTTCTAGTTATTTTGTTCACAGACTGTATTTTGGGTGCTATTTACTGGATTCTAACCTCCTCACACTTCCCTGGGTGTTCTGTAGGTGATAAAAGTGACAAAAGCCACCTGATGATCAGTGTTTTCTAATGTGCATCACTAAACTAAAATCTAATCCAAAAGTCATAGTATAGGCTGTGATTTATCAAGATCTGATTTTATTTTAAAGATAGTAATAGTTGCTCGTACTCTTCTAAGGAGATTTTTTTCATTGTTTGCTTTTGGAATATCATGTATGTTCTAGAGTGTTCATTATGATCTCTTTCTATTTGTAAGATTTAAAGTAAAAAAAGATCCTTTATTATGAAGTTACTTACTTGCTTGTTTAAATTACAGTTGTTCTGTTTGAATTAATTTTTTAATTATGAGTCTTTATGATACTGTGAAAATGTATTGACTAAGATGTCTTTTTTTAGATTACAAAAAACTACAGCCTCTAAAATTATTTTCTCTCCTGATTTACAATGAAGTATTAAAGGGCAGCCCTGAAAAAATGGATAGCATACCATTCAGATTGATGTTGGATGTGAAGCACGAGGTCTTTGTGTGAATAGACCGTAGCATGTAGTGTGAGAGTGTTGCTAGAATATCAGTTCCCCCCTTGTGACACCTTTTTTGTTTTCCTGACAATCCATTCAAAGAACCAAGACCAAACCTGTGCCAGTAAATTGTCTTCCACAGTGGATACTTAAAAGGCTGTATGTCTGAGTTGTGGTTGGCATTCACCTTACACTATCACACCTTTTTTTTATGCTTTACAACATGCAAAACATAGAGATCAAATGAGGAGAGGAAGACAGCTGCAGATGACGATGGGTAACTGGAGAGAGAAATCACTCATTCGTGTGTGCTGCTGGTTTAGTGTGCATTTCGTAATTTTGTTCTGTATCTAACCTCTGGATATTCAGAATAGTGTTTTAAGACTAGCCCAGTTTCTGAATTCCTCATAAGAAGTAAACTCTAAGTTTGGGCAAAAGTGTTAGTGATTTTGGGAGGAGTTTTGCTTCAGTAGACCTAGGCTAATGGGGATCCATCATGTAGCATCAGGCTACAACTGAAGGCTATAGAGTCTGTTGTAGATCATTCTGATTCTTCAGCAATAAGTATAGGAAAAAGTAAGTCTTCCATGAGTTAGAGATGGCATTCCTAAATGAGAATTAATATGAGCTGAAGAAAATGTATGTGTACTTTCAGCCAAATTCAGAATGGGCATTAATAAGGTTACACCTTTATACCCAAGAAAGAGAAAGAAGAGGGTTTCCTTAAGACTAGCCTTTACAAAGGCTATAGACCATGGGAAAAGTGGGTGATCTGCTACTTCAATCTCCTATCTTGTGTTTTTATCTTTTTTTTTAGTTGCCCTTACTGGCATTACAGTTACAGTTTTGTCTTGAAGTGTGTGTTTCACCATGCTAGGCCACCTTTCTTATTGTTGTATAGAACTCTTCGTTTTCTTACTTTTACCCTTCTGATTTTCTCTCCAATCTCACTGGGGGCATGTCAGTGAATGAGCAGCTGTGGGGGGGGGGGGGCCTTGTTACTGGCCAGACTCAACCTATCATGCATAATCTTGACCGGGAAGAGGGCCTCTATTCCTGACCAAGTACTTTAAAATAATTAATATATTGTAATCTACTATATGCAGATCATCTGCACAAAAAAATGGAGCATAATATAGTTGCTTGCCAATTACGTCAGGTTTATAGAATAAAAAAACCCATAGCAAAGACATATGACTTCAGCATTGTTATTTTGCCCGATAGAGGTTATGTCTGAATGAGTCTCAAATCTGAGATATGCCTATTACTGGCTGTTTTGCCAGCTGGTGTAAAATTGCCAAAGATCATGATTTTTAAATTTTTTTTAATGGAAGCATTCTATTTAAATACTCAATGATTCTGTCCCAAAATGCCTTCAGTCTTTCCCTCTCCTTTTCTAAACTCTTTGGGACTACAAAGACCCATGCATTTGTGCATGCTGCATTTATTGTTCCCCAGAGCACAGAAGAATGAGGAAACTAAAACTAATTTGAAGAAAGGAAATGGACATTCAGTTTTCAAGCCAGCTTTAAAGCTGTTACTTCTGTTTTTATTTTTAAAGAGTGATTAAAAATCCATTTTTAATATATTTTAACTAGTTCTTGTTGTGCATAGGAATGGTCCATTTATTTTTGTCTCCTAGCTCCCAAGAAGGAGTCTCTGTGGTAGAAGGTCACCAGCTGCAGTTTAACCTATGAACATTAAGGAGCTTCTCACCCCAGTGTGCCTGTTTATACCTGGCACCATTTGGCACTATGCCCTGTCAAGTTATCTCAATGATCTTTTGCGCTTCAGTCTCTACTTTGTTGCCAGTGTCTGTGCCAGGTGTTTGAGTGAATGTGTGTAGGTAAATGTAACGATGTGGGAAATAGCACACTGATGTCCTGTGGCTAAAGATGATGGATTTTCAATCCCTGGTTCTACTCAGGCAGCGTGGAGGCTCAGGATTCATTAACTCCTCACTCAGTGACAGTTTGTGCGTAGATCCTAGTGCTCTTGCACACCTGCCCATTTCAGTGTTGTACATCTTGCAAAGTCAGGCCCTAATACTTCAATCTAAGTGTAGAAATAAAAAATTCTCTCCTAATTAGATGCAGATACCTTAATGAGATTGCTTCTGAGAAAGATTCATCCCTAAATATATAGTCTCTGTTTAAAATACATTTTAAAGCTTGAGAAGTTTTTAATTTGTGCTGGTTTTTGGTTCTATGAATTGCTATTAGGTGTTAAATGATCAGATCTCAGAATATCTCACAGTATCTATAAAAAACATCCTGTATGGCAATAAATATTACTCTATTGCTTGTTCTTGTACACTGTATAAACAAATATTGTGTTTTGCCTGATACTTATTTTATTCTCTTCTGTAACTGTAACTTTTATATAGAATATGACATCTAGGGATATATTACATGTCATACTTTTAGTAAAACTTCAGATGAATTGCAATTTTCACATTTTGTCCCACAGCCTTGTCAGTGAGTGAATAAACAATTAAATACTAGAACTTTTTTTGATGCTGAGAAAATTTAGATTTTGCTTCCTAATGTTTTTCTTTTAAATACTAAATACAAAGAAATTGAAGTAATGTAAGGGTTTTTTTGTTGCTGAGTCAAAGAAACACAGACCTTCTCCAGTGAAGTTCTTTTCTGTAAATAATCAAGACTTGAAGGAGGTAAGCGTGGGGTTTTAAGTGCTCATTCTGAAAAAGACTAAAATCTAAATCTAAAAAATCTAAAATCTATTATTTGTAGAATCTTAATAATTGGCAATATAGATTTTTGTCCTTAACAAAAACCACCATACTTACAAGTTTGTTCACAACAACCCTTCTTCTGTATGCTTGGATAAATTGCACTAATAGGTTCTACATTAAATCTGTTTGCAGTTAAAGCCTTTATCACCTTCTCTATGGTGGCATCTGAGAAGTAAAATAAAATCTCTTGCTCTTCATGTTAATGGATAGCAGCAGGGTACAATAATAACTCACTGCACATTTAGACATCCTGAGTACTACTCAAAAGCAATTAAACAAGGGCAATTGTCAGTTTGATTTACCCTGGCTTGGCATATGATGTAACTTTCTCATTAAAGGTTAACAACTGTTTTTAGTATACCAGCTAAGGTGAAATGAATTTTTTCTCTATTAAGCCTCTAGGAACATATTATTGAATCTTGCTACCAAAAAAAAAACCCAAACCAAAACAACCAAAAAAAGCACAAAGCAAACAAAACCCAAACTCAAACCAAACCAACAAAACACCAAAACTTGATCTAATCCAAGCAATGTTACATATTGTTTGCACTATGACTTGAATTTTGTAGGTTTTTAAAACTCAATGCACAGAAAAGATAACTTGATCAGATGTAGCTGACTCTGAGATGAAAATCACCCATTCTAGAGAAGATGAAAGGCTAGTCCTACATAGTTTTACATGGGAAATAGAACTCAATGATGTTTTTTTCCTATTCTACCAGACACTGCAGAGACAATATTCAGGAGAAAATGCGCTGAACTGAAGTTTGGCTGGAATTCTTAACATCCAAGTTCTTCTGAGTTTCTCTGACCAAAGTTTTCCAGAAAAGGGCACAGTTCCTATTCAGAAACATTGTCCTAACAGTTATTATAAAGCTAAAACCTACTTTTGCATGTAACTTTAAAGGAGCTATTTAATAAGAATTCATCACAATATCTCTTTAAAAGGGAGACATGAGCATGCTTATAGAATCAGGAAATTGAGGCTTTAGAGATTAAACGATGTAACTAGAGCTGTTGCCTCAGAACTGGAGCTGTCTGGCTCTGAATGTTCATCTTTTCTTAAATCAGAAGTCTTCCCAGTGTCCCCATCTTCCTCTGAGAGAGCAGTTCAATGCCAACAGCTGGGGGAGAGTAGTGCCCTTGTAAAGCTGCTGCTGCTATCTGCTGTTCCCCACACATCTGGGAACTGTTTTACAGCAGCAGGTGCTGGGTTCTGGGTTTTTTTGTGGTTGTTACTTGTTTTTTCTCTCTATTTAAATGTACATCTAGCCTGAACTTGCTTAGCTTGTTGGGATGAAGGCAGAAGTAGTATTATTTGTGCTAATAAGAATCTCCCATTAGTTAACCTTCCAGCACATAAAGCATGATTGAACTGAAGGATTCCTGCTGATTTGAAAGGCTTTTATGTTACATACATGATACAAGCATTTTCCTCTTGCATCTTCTTGTGTAAAAGCAGTGGGATAGTGGGATGAGGAGACTGCACAGACTTCAACAGTCTGAAAGCCAGCTGAAGTAAAGCTTATGTAGTGTGAACATTCTCCAAAATATCTTGGCATATCTTTTTTTTTCTGCGACATTTAATTTCTTGGTGTTTTGCTTAAGCAATTTGTAGCCTACAGAAAGAGACTGACTGCCTCATATAACTGGTATAATTTGGGCCACTGTAAAGCATCATCCAAGCGTACTTTTGCCTATATCTGGTAACCAAATATATTACTATCTCTGACTGTCCAAGTTTACTTTCAGTGCACTCAGTCCTTGTTTTAGCTTATTCTTTATTCTTGTCAATTACTGATGTCAGAAGTGCAGCTTCTGGAAGCTTGATAATAGCAATCATTAAGAATGACAAAGAAAAGTATCTTATACTGACTGATATTTCCTTTACTATCTTATCATGTCTCTTTCATTCTATTATTTTCAGACAATCTCATCTGAAATCTCATACCACATACATGATTTCAGGTTTTGGATCATTAAACTGCTTTAGTATGATACTGCTCAGTCTTAAAGAGATGGTGGAATTAATCAGTTCTGTAGGGAGACATATCATGCTTCTAGTATACTATATTAACTAGCAAGAGGAATGAGATTCTCTAACGTTGCAGGCATTTCCATTTGTTTAAGGGAGAGGGATCTGGCATGTCTTTGGGTGCACTGCTAAACAATTTTTACAAATATTCTTGTTATCAGCAAGTTATCCTTTCATAGAAGGTATATTATATCCTAAATATATTCAGAAAGACTAGGCCTTCAATGGACAATGACCTTTTTGTATAATTCAGGTGGGCAGCATGTGCTGCAGCATTGTAAATTGAAGTAACTGTATCTCCCTTACAGAACAGAGGGGCTAATGCAGCTTTTCAATAGTAGCCATTGAATTTGTTCTTATAAAGATCTGGGTAACACGTGGAAAAATTTTGGGATGCGCAAAAACGTATTTAAGCTATTTTACTAGTAGGGTGTCAAGGAGAAACAGGCATTCCCTTTGGGTAAGATTTTTTGAGTGGATTTGTGCTGAAGAGTTGCGCTCTGAGGAGGGGTCATTTCAAGAAGGAATCCTGTTTAGAAGTTTATATTCTTCAGCATCTGTCATCCCAGGGAGTGTGGAACTGTTGACACCTTTCTGCAGATAACAGTTTTGCAGAACTATTGTATTCAATCAGTATTAAGACTTACTTTCACACTCTTACAGTTTTGGTATGATTTTTCAAGAGGAATTTAGTCCGTTGTTCTTTCACACTGTTTCCTGTAATGTGTTAAAATCTAACTGTACTCATTCTGTCCGGTTGTGAGACTGGATAATTTTCTTTTTGTATTTATTAGTTTGAAGAATGTCACATGGAAGGTGCCGGGGAGAGGAGGGTACTATTCATCTAGGAAAAAAGTATTTTGTCACATTAGATGGCATTTTGTCTCAGTTTATAAAACCTTTATCAGGGAGGACATCAGGTGATATGTAGTCTGGAGCCTTGCAATGATTCCCACGATGTTTATTAATGGGCTTGTGAACTTGTGATTAGAAAATGGTAAATCTGCCCTTTGAGATAATTGAAAAGACATCACTTGTAATGGGAGCAGCTGCACTGAAGGATGGTCACTGCTCTTTGGGGACAGAGGGTAATACCTTGTTGCACACAATTTTGAAGCAAGGCACCCAATATCGATCTACTTTGGCGTTGTCTTAACATCCCTTGATCAGTTGCACAATGGACTTCCTGCTTGCCTTACTCCTATTGTCCTCTCAGCAGAATAATTTAATTTCCTTAATGAAAAATTTAGGATACAAAACTGGGCATAAAAGAAGTAATAGCTAGGAAAATGAGAGATTTGTAGAGGCACAGGGTAAAAATGAGGAAATAGCTCACATTCCTGCTTTGGCCTGATTTCCCCACTTCATTTACATATTGCATAGTGCTTTCTGTATTGTTCTCTGCATAACACTTGGTTGTAATCTGACACACATCATAGTGACGAAAGTGATGATAATCCAGTAGATTTCATGATATTGCTTCTGTGAGATGTATATGGTACCTGATTCTCATTTCTCTCTTCTTTGAATAAAGCATTGTCTTGAGCCAAAGCGGCAAATTCTAGTTTTTAAAAGACTTCTAAATATGTAAAGGTGGAGACAAACTTATATTTACACAGAGGAATTATGAGTATACAATCCTTTCACTAGCATTCATGGAATTCATAGAATCATAGATTATTCTTAGTTGGAAGGAACACACAAGGATCATCAAGTCCAACTCCTGGTCCTGCACAGGACAACCCTAAGAGTAATACTGTGTCCCTCAGAACATTATCCAGTGTAGTATTTGGCTTGTGATGCATGTTCCCCAGTGATTGCTGGAAGAAATGCCTGAATTGGAGCTACCTATGTAGGTGGTGCTAAGCACTGATGATAGCCACTGGATATCTACTGTTTCTTTGAACATGAAAGCTTTTTACCTTTTGCATTTGCACTTCTGTGTCAAAAGCCACCTTTTTTGGGAAAATGAGTTGCACTGCTCTCCCAGGATTGCTGATACAATAAGTGGTTTGAGGGTTAAGAGGGCGCTTATATCACCTGGGCAAGGCAAAGTCTAAGGAATGCATTTGAACTAGTTAAAAAGCTCCAAGTGTTAGCTGCTGAGCATTGTTCAGTGCTTTTTTAGAAGTTATTATTTTTTAATCTTGATGTGATTTCTGTAGTGCAACTAGAACCATTTTTTTTCATGCTTCCTGCCTATTGGAGTAGATGATAAGTTCCTGAAACCAGATAGATATGAGGCAGAGTGAGTTCATCTGCAAGGCTGTGCTCACTGGCAGGATTGTTGCTTTCTGTCTTTTGTCAAGTGTGATGCTTAATGACATTTACTCTGTTCACTTGAAGTGTATTTTTGACAAATGGAAGAGTAGAAGAAAGTTGCTTTTGCCACTTGCTTAAAATGAGAAAAAAAAAATGACTCCTTGTATAATTTGAGATCTTTGATTTGTCTTGCCAAGACTGAAGAGCCTATGGTCCTCTTCACTGCCAAACTGCACTATCTAAGGTGTATAAATTAGATAAAGAGATGTCAGGAAGCCCAACTATTGGGAAAAACAAGACAGGGGGCTATACAGCCGTGTGAATTATTACATCATATATATAAAACCACATATTGGGTGTAAATGTAGGCAAGTTGGAAGCTGCAGGGTGGCCTCTGTGGGACAATATCTGTGCCTGTCCCATGCCAGACTCAGCTGACTCCAAAATGGACCCACTGCAGGACACAGCTGAGCACATCAGTGTTAGCTGGAAGTACATTCAAGAAAGGGCAGAAAAAGCCACAAAGGGGGTGGAGGTTGAGGAAAGGGTAATAAACAGCAGAGGTAACACCAAGGTGAGAGGAGAAGAAGAGGGTGTTCCATGGCAGAGCACATGTTCATTGCAGCCTGTGGAATACCCCATGCTGGCACAGATGGATATTCCGAAAGGAAGTAGCCTGTGGAGAGCCCCCTGTGGTGTACCGTAAAAATGTAAGAAAGAAAGAGCAGTAGAGAGAAGCTTCTGTGTACTGACCATAACCCACCCTTGCACAATTGTTGCCTTGCTGAGGGGACTGAATGTAGTTTGTGTCAATAGCAAGAGCTGGGAGCAGGAATCTGCAGGGAGCCTGGGAAAGGGGGTGGAGAGGTGTTTTCCCTCTGTTTTAATGTTTGTCTTTTAGTTTTCTGCTAACCAAATCAGAAAATTAATAAATATACATTAACTAGTAGTAACTGGTTTTCCCCAGCTGCATCTGCTTTGCCCCCATCAATAATTGTAAGTGATCTCCTTGTCTTTATCTTGACTCATTAGCCTTGTTGCTCTTCGTCTCTTCAGTAGAAGAGAGGACAAACTAGGAAGGAAAGCAAGCAGCTGGGTGGGATTTTGGCTGCCAGCCAGGTCTAAGCCACCACCAAGCATTAATGGGACAGTTTTGTGCAAATGGAAGACTAAAACTCCTTTAAAGTCTTTTGTTGGCAAACTTAAGTACGCTCCATATGAAATGGCTAAATTAGACCCTAAAGAGTGCTTTGAATCTAAAAGGTCACAATAGCTAAAAGTTTCTGCCTTAAAGACAGTAAATTTAGTCTTCAAGGGGTCATCACTGCATCCCATGCTGGACAGATTTGTGCTGCTTCTTATGATTTGTGCCTCCTAACTCCCTTCCTGTGTCACAGCTTCACATCTGTGTAAGTAGAGTATGGATAGTGTGCTTGGAAATGTGTTACAAGGACTGACTCATAGATTATAGAAAAATTGAGAAATAGTCATGGAATATAGCTATAATAACTTACAGGTTTAAAAGAATATAGAAAACCTCACAGGATCTGGAATTAATTTTCAAAGTATAAAAGGACTACTGTTTGAAGGTAAGAGGGTGCTTTATTACACTAGTATAAATGAGTTGTCTGACTTTTCTGAGAGTGTTTTGATTGTTCTTGATAGAAACAGACTATTCTTTTGAGAATTTTTCCCGAGATCAGTATTGAAGTTTTGTAATGATAATGTCTCACTAACAAGCCTGGGAGATTTTGTTGTTGAATTTCTGTTACTTGTGTCCCTTTCATTTGACTGACAGAAATTACCTGAGTGTGGTTAAGACCAGCATGAAGAAACATATCATATCCTTTTATCCTCTGTGTGTGCCAACATAATGTCAGTTTTGCTCCCACTTTAGGAGTGCTGAGGAATTCTTCAGGCCTCAGAAGCTCATTGAAGTGTTACCAAAATGAGGAAAAGTATGATTTAGTATAGATGAAGGGAGTGTAGTCTTCAAAATACAGGGATGAGGAGACAGTATGATGGTACATTTAGAATAAGGATGAGACTGACATTTCTCAAAGATCGGCCAAGAAAGTTCAAGTTAATATCTAAAATGGTCCAAGCTTTCCTAAAACTTTATCTGAAGAGAAGTGCCAAAGGCTTGCATATTATTTTCTGCTGACAATAATTTATTTGAACTGGAATGTAAGATAAAAAGAGATATAAGATTAGTACAATGGTTGGATATCTTCTGTAAAGTTACTGTGAACATTTGTCTTGGAAAATGGTCTACAATCTACACAGAACAATCAAGTAGTGGAATTACTTTAGGGCAAGTTGTCTCCTGAGGAAAAAAGGTGACTATTGAAACATTAGGTTTTATTAAAGTTTCTTCTTTAGAAGAAGGCTTGAGGTTTTTTAAGTAGGCTTATGTTGGTTTTAATTACTTCATAGGGTAGGAATATGATGTCATTATGCCAGTTCATTACAATGTTGTTTACTGGTTTATTGTAGTATTACTACTATTGTAGTATTACTCCTATAAACTACAGGTTTATTGTAGTATTATTACTGCAGTATGCAATGCTATATAACAAATTTATAACCATTCCAGTTGGAAGTTAAGGTTGTTATGTCATGATGCAAACCATAACTCAAATAAGATGAAAACCATCTTGGAGTTTTGAAAAATTACAACTGAAAAATACCATGCATCTAGCAGTAATGAAAAATGCCAGAGTAGGAAAAGACCAAGATAATCATCATTTCCTCTCAAGACAGATTCTGTGTTGCATTTCCCAAGTCTTTTTCCCTTACTATACAGTTAACAAATTATGATGATTTTATTTTTTGTATTAATGATGATTTCACAACTGAGTA
Organism: Serilophus lunatus; assembly: GCA_013399895.1. Classification (NCBI taxonomy): domain Eukaryota; kingdom Metazoa; phylum Chordata; class Aves; order Passeriformes; family Eurylaimidae; genus Serilophus; species Serilophus lunatus. The sequence continues at coordinate 133,520 of VXBA01005934.1, forward strand.
GGCTTTCATCTTTAATGTGGTAATAAAATCTTAATATGAATTGTTGAAAAGGCATGTTTCTATTAACAGTTCTTAATTAAACATTTTTATTCAATGGTAGACCTATTTTTCAAGAGAAATAAATTTCATGTGTGAGGACAATTAATAAAAACTCTGCTCTCCTTCTCTGAAGATAATTTTCCATAGTAATATTCTGATATCTTTCAGCATTGTCTGCAATTATTCAAAAATACCTGTCTGTGGCAACTGCTGGTTGGTTCTTTATGTCTTAGGTTGCATATATTCTTTGATCAATCTATTTACTTTAAACCAGCTGTTGCTGTAATTTAATTATTAAAAATGTAAACCCTACATAAAAAAAATCTTCTTTGTCTCTTGATTCCATGCTTCCTTACCAGCAGCGCTAACTGACTCAGATGCAAGACCAAAGTCCGCTGCAATGCAATGGTCAGGACAGTTCTGGAGGTGTGAAGTAGTTTTGTCTTTTGTCTTCCATCACCTTGAATTTTATTTAGAAGTCTTCTGTCTGAAAATGTGTTTGGTGTTTTCCTACTTTACTTGGGGGGTCTCATCATAGGACAAAAGTAATACAGTTTCTAAGAGATATCAGCCCTGAAAACCTGTCATTGGCTTATAAATACTTCTGGATAATGGGGAGAAAGAAGAGTGGACCAACTTATTAATAACTGATAGCCTTCATTAATGGCTTCACCTTTTCTAATTAACCTTCTGTTTCATCTGAAACATGTCTACATTTTCAGGTCAAGCACTCAGGGTTGTACACACTGAACTGTCAAAATGAAATATGAAGTGATAGACTGGGAACTCCAGAACAGGTTACACCCAGTATTGGGAGACTGAAACGAGTTCTAAAATTAACTGCTTTACACCAACTTCATTACATTCACTTGTATTACATTCCCTTTTTCAATCAGTTCACCTATAATGTCACAGCAGTTGTGTAAATGGTAGCAAGGAGGACATTTACTGACCCTGGAGTCCTTTATGGATGAGCCTTGTATATGACAGGAGAGGGGATGGAATGCCTATATTGTGCACACATCTTTCAGTGAAGCTCCTATGTTCAGCCCGAGGCAAAATATGCTCAGAGTTACACTCTTTGTCACTGCCATATCTTATTCTTTTGCTGAGTATTCCTCAAAACACGTAGGACTAGCTTCCATGCTAGCTTCAGACTGTATCATTGTAGAGAGATATCCTTATTCCTGCCAAGTACATGCACATACAGAGTAGAGGCAGAGGAGTACAAGGCCTACTGCCAACTTGGGTTCTTGCTCACTAGGTGCCATTGAAAACAAGGACAAAAGAGTCAGTAATTGCTGTGCCATCTTTTATTTAGTCTTACTGGATTGTTTCTGTAATTGTTTAAAAAGACCCTGTTGTTACATTTTATTATACTGGTATAAAGAGATGTCTGTTATTTTTAAAGATAAAACTCTATGGAATGGATCTCAAAAAACCTACTTCAATAACAATCAGGACAGTAGGAATAATAAGGAAATATAAGAAAACACTGTATCAATAACAGGGAAATATAATGAAACGTGCATGGGGAAATACTACTAAGACACTGAAGCAACTGAAGTATCACTCAGGTGAGTGATGGGAATTTATGGTAATTATCACTCTCAAATTCAATTCAAGTTGAGTATGACCAAAGCAGACTGACCCAAGTATAGTTTAATGGGAAACTAGTTGATGGTTCAGCAGCCTACATGAAGAGCTGATTCAGGCTCCATTCAGAAGGAAAGGTTGGTTGGAACTATTGACATTTCTACTTCTCTTTGCAATTATAAGAAACGTTATTGCCACTTCTTGGAAGATGATTAAAATAATTGCCATCTTTTTGTTCTCTTCCTTAGACAGCAATCACTGGGTGCCTGCTTCCTTCTGTGTCTTGATGTGTTATGCTTTGAATCTTTTTTGCTAGGGAAAAAGCTGGTCTCAGCATAATTGGACCATTTCCCTGTCACAGTGGTTTCCTTTTGAATCTTGTTACTCTGCATGGGTTGTAGTGAGGTCAATCATATTCAGTCAGGTGGCTGAACAGATAAAAAGTGTGCTGGAACAAAGTACTTGCTGTCCATGCAGGTCAAAGTGAAAATGTGAAAGAACGGTCCTGGATGCCTTTGCTACTTTTGCTAAAACTTTGCCTGGTTAGGACTCACACTCACCTGAATCTGTCCTGCAAAGAGAAAACTAAGTGACCTTGTGACATATGAGTCAAATCATTATTATTAATATCATTCGTGATGACTCTGTGGTGGTCATTTCAAAATTTGGCATCCCTCTATACTCATTTGCTGTCATCTCTATGTATTCATGCAACATCATGGTGTAGTACCACCAAACCGATGCAAGGTGACCTTGCAATATCATACAAGTTGCTGCAACATCATAATATAAACCTATCTTAGATTGATGCAGGGCCATGACCCAGCATAGATATTATTGATTCAGCATTAGGGTTCAGTCTCATACCTACTATGCTGTTGCCATCACTGTTAACTCAGAAGCATGAGGTAGGGTCATTCTTTAAGACATTACAGAACACTCTTGAGATCCAGTCTCTTTGCCTGTTGATGCAATGCTACTATCTGTTGTTATATTCTAGTTTACCTCTTTATGGAGATCATCAGATGTTTGGGGCAAAGTTTTCTATTACTTCAAAATTATTAATAAGACATTACAGATTAACTGTATTATTGAATAATAAAATGATTAAACATTAGTTGAGATAGAGTTAATTTTCTTGCTAGTAGCTGGTACAGTGCTGTGGTTTGGATTCAGTAGAAGAGTAATGTTGATATCACCCTGATGGTTTTACTTTTTGCTGTGCAGTGCTTACCCTAAGTCAAGGATTTTCAGTGTCTCAGGCTCTGCTAGTGAAGAAGTGCACAAAAGGCCAGGAGGGAGCATAGCCAGGACAGTGGACTGGAAATACCTCAAGAGATATTTAACACCATAAAATATCATGCTCAGGGTATCAACTGGAGGGCTTGGCTGGGAGGGGAAAATCACTGGGCTTGTGCTACACATCAGTCAGTGGGTGGTGAGCAATATCCCTGTATTGTACATCTCTAATATTTTCTTGGGGGGCAGAGGGGTTATTCCTCTCTCTTTTTGTTATCTCTCTTTTCATTACAGTTAAAATATTTTTGTATTTTGCTTTATTTTAGTTCTTAAACTGTTCTTACTTGAATCCACAAATTTTTCTCGTTTCCAGTTCTCCTCCCCATCCTGTTGAGGTGGGGGTAAAAGTGAGCAAGTGGCTGCACAGTATTTAGTTGCTGGCTGGGATTAAGCCACAACAGTAATGCTTCAGTATTATTATGTACTGATGTTCAAAAGGTTATAAGATCATCAATACCCTAGTGAGCCAAGCATCTGTTGACAATGTGTCTCTATCTCTACTGTCAACACCAAAGCAGATAAATGTACTGTAAGGTCATTATTAGGGAACAGAAGTCTTAAAGTCAAGAGTTTCCCTGGATTTGGGACAAAATTATTCTCTCTATTAAATTATTCTTTGAGAAACTCTTCTGAGAATTGCATTAGCACAGGATGGTATTTCATATTTTCAAACACAGCTCCTGTTGTTTTAAGATGCAGTTGTGAATGCTCAGTACTTCTGCAAATCATATCCCAGGGCCTATAGTTGTCAAGTAAAAATGAACAGTAATTCAATTCTGGTTACCTCTTTTGAGTATCTGACCATGCAAATACTCTTATAACAGTCTCTAACCAAAACAAGCAAATTACCAAAAAAGCTTAGATTCTACCATGGGACATCTCCAGTTCATAGGAGGACTAGAATTTTAGCTGTAACTGCACTTTCTTTTGCTGTTTGAGTACAACTTAGTAACTGATGGGAATAAATGTTATTTTTGTTGTAGCTATGATGTCTTAAAGATCAAAGCAAGATTTGTATCTTGGTGATAACTTTTATTACACCACACATCAAATGAATGCCAGGAAACTTTTAGGGAAATGAGTTTTTCTTCTGAAAGCTGTAGTAAAGTAACATTTTTCTTCCTTTGTGACATGAAGAAAAGGCTTGTGTTTCAATAGAACTTCATTTTCCTAGTTGTACCAATTTAGTCTAATGAAAAGTGTCACCTCACTCAGAAAAGCTTCCCAAGGTTGTTAATGTTGTGAACAATCACTTAAGTGAGATTAGTGAAATAATTGGATCAGTTGTTCACAAATATTTGTTAAAATTATAGAACTGTTGTGGTTTAGGACATCTTGAGGGCTCTTCCTAACTCCCAAGAGGAATAATATTGAAGAAGCAGATTCTTTTGAAGGAAAAACTTCATCAAGCAAACAACTTTAGGCAGACATACAGTACTGGACTTCAGCTTAAATACTTTTAATGTTTCAACTGTAACAGCTGAAAATAAGTTATTTCAATGGGAAATGTCAAGCACCTGTGTTAGGAAGAAGCCCCCTTGTTGTTTTAATTCAACTTACCCTCGATTCAGGTTATGAGTCGTCTTCATTCAGATGTTGCTGAGTATTATTGTTTTGCATCATAATATGATCTTGCAGAAGCATATGTCAAACAATGGATTATTCCATCAAATCAGACAAGGTGAACAGCATGATGACAAAAAGGCTGGGGTTATTTCTTCATGTTGCTAATTAGTAGTGTTACAAAAGAGGCAAAGAAGTGGCAGTGAGAAGTTGAAGGAAATTTTTATAGCAATGTACTAATAGATGGCCTAAAGGTAGTTGAATATTTTTGAAATGAAACTACTAGGTTACTCCTTGAGGTTGCATAATTATTCTTTTCAATAACAATAATTTCAATATATGGCAATTGGTTGGGATTTTTTCCTCTCCTCTTACAATTTTAATTTACTCTGTTGGATTTTTATAGAATCATTCACTTCATTTGTTGGCTCTTACTTCATGCAAGTTTGTGCCCCTTGCTCTCCAGGGTACTACAGAGAAAAATATCTGCATGTCCCAGTTCACATTGCTAATAAATGAATAGAGCTATTTGGAAATATACCAGAAATTCCTGCTAGAATTACATAAGTAGAATTAGTTAATTGGCACGAGCAAGTACCTCAGCCAAGAAGCAATGACTAACTTTGGACGGAGTTTATTGAGATGGTGTAATTGTCTGTAAAATCATATAGCCACATATGTTTAACACTTTTATTATAGATGCCCTTATCAGAATTTGGACTATTTTATGCTGAATGCTACAAGGCATCCAATCTAGGTGTCAGATCCCTTAGACCAGTCTGTGATCTAAGTTTTATTAATTCAGTATTTGTGAATGTTCTATTAGTCTAAAGAGATAGGATTAATCAGTTTGCCCTCAAAACCATAGTGTTTTAATTTGTCTGCATTGGCTCGTTCATACACCGAACATAGGATCTTTCAACATAGGTGGCTTATATAGGAGAACACAAAATGAGTTACCTAATGAATTCCTGCAATTTGTCAGTAGGAAAGCCTGGATAGTGTGAAGGATTTTTTCTGACCTTTTTTCCCCCTTGTAGCACTATGGGCATTGTGATGCTGCATAGGAGTGTGAAGTCTAACTGTACCTGTAACCAGATCGTGTCATGTTGTATACATTGCTTCCATTCAATATCTCTGTCATTCAAAGAATCATCTGTTTAAACACAATGGCAAACCATTTGTGGGGAAAAACTATATTCAATTCTCTATAAAATGATTAATAGTAAAAACACTCAAATATATTGATTTACTTAAGTTGTTGTATGGATAGATAGGTAAGGTCTGTTACTGTGATCTTTTGTCAGCTGTAGTGTGTTTCCATTTTGTCGTTTGCTGTGGGGACAACTGAATTAGACATTCAAAATTCAGGAAGCAATTTCTATTGGTAGCTTTGAGGGACTTTTGGTGGTGCAGATGTTATCTGCAAACAACCAGAAGGAAATAATTCTTCTGCCCGAATATATTTCAAAAAAGCTCAAACATATATATCCCTAGTACATAATTCATCTGAGATGAATTTGGACTTAGTTACTTTAATAAGGAAGAACAGGTAAAATTGGCTGAGACTGTTATGCAGAGGCTTTTGAGGAGTGACAGTGTTTATATGCTGATGGGTGTGTGTGCTGGGGGTTGCATGTGAGCCTGCAGATCTGGGGAAAATTGTATTTTCAATAGAGTACAAATGTTTTTATGTCAACTGCTCCAGATCCTTGCATTCAATTTTAACTTGGACCTTCAAAATCCTGTTTGTGGGCTCTCTGACTGTGGATTGTTTGAGAGGATTCATACAAGATAGCCCCTCAGGCATTAGGGATGAGATAAAAACAAAGCAGTAAGGGGAAGTTCTCCCATCTAATAGTAACTGAAAGTAAAGGGAAAGAAGACCATCTATATTTTTAAGAGAGGGCAAAGAAGGAAAGAACAGATTTGAAAAGAGAAAGCTGTAGTAGTTCGTATAGCTTTTAATGAACAATACCTACAATACATGCAGAATTATCACTAGAAGAGTGAGAGATAGTGAACACTACATCTCTTTAATCAGAGATTTATTTTTTTTTAAGTTATTGCAAAATTTACCACCTTTTTCCTGACAGGGTGCCTTTTTGTTGTAAAAACTTTCAGTAACAAAAAAATGAGATGGAAGGCATTATCTGGATTCGCATGGTTTGCAGGCTGGTTTGAGCCTGTGGTTGGTTGTAACAATACTATGAAATGGACTTGCCATCTTTCAGCTGAAGTTGACAGCAAAGCTGCCTGGGAACTAACCCCCTCCCACTCCCAAAAACCCTCTAACAAAAAAAAAAATCTCTGTACCCATGCACCCCCTGCCTCTGCCTTCAGTCTTGAAAGTATCTGTTCCTCCAGACTGAATGTGTTGTTTTTATCCAGGACATATAGATAGGAACTTTGTGGTAGGTGTTTAAAAAAAGATGACCCATAGTTTTATGACCTTTCTGGCATTTCTGCTCGCCTCAGTGATCCCCTTATGAACAGTGTAAGTGCCAGTTACAGAGTGAACATTTAGAAGTTAGTTTTAAGGCAACTACTACAGTCAGTCAGCTAGGGTCTCAAAGTGTGCAAATATATTTAAGCCTAAAAGGGGTTTCTATCTATCATTGAAGTTTGCATGGTGTGCATGAACTGCTTCCAACAGATGAGCAGTCATTTAGGTCTGTTATGCTGCAGTGAAGCAGTCATACTTCTTGGCCCAAAATTCTATAACAATGCATTTTCCTGTTAAAGAACATGAGATACCCATAATAAAGGGAAATGCCAAGTGTTCGATAGGTTGTTCCATAGGTACATAGCAAACTTTGGTATTTTTGCTGATTTCTGCCCTGGTGGCAGTTTGCATTATACTCCAACTATGGTTCATTTACAATGAGAGCCTCATGTATTTTGATAATCTTTCTTCAGCTTCTCTTCTTTCAATGGTATGCCTTAATGAGTATATGGGCTGAAACTGTTCCATTTACTTTTTGCTTGATAAGGGTGTTTATTTTTTTTTTTACCATACCCAGAAACAAGTTGTTCCCTCTGACCTCAGAAATGAATAATTTTTCCTCAAGTATTCAGTTGGCAACACATATCTGGTGTTAAAGATGGTAGAGTTAGACTCACAAGTTCTCCTTTCTTTGCAAGCAATCCTACATGATTTTTTTTGAAGAAGGCACTGTAACATTGGAAAAGGCTGTTTGGTGTATTTGCATTGTTTGGGTTCTTTGAGATAGTGTGTATCAAGCTGACCCTAAGAATACTCTTCCAGGTACTTCAGTAATACAGTAATGCTTCTATTGAATAAATAGGGGCAAAATAAGGCAGCGGGGTGAGTGATTTATCTTAGATTTTTACAGCAAGACAGAGCGCTGCTTATACAGATGCTTCCTCAAGGGAAATACCTGTCACTGCAATATTAAAAGGGATGGTTTTCAGCTTTGAAGTCAGTGTCTTGTCCTGTGAAAGAATTAAATATAATATGGGCAAGAATTTCCACTCAGAAACTACACAGTTTCACAGTTAGTACTTTTGCTTGGAAGAGGTGCTCCTACTGAATTAAATCAATAATGTTCAGAAAATGTTTTGACAGGGAATGATAGCAAAATAGCTTTTTTACTATTATTTTACCTATTTTACATATACAACAAATGAATCTCATATGCATAAGTGGTCTAAAGCAAGGCCATTCAGGGAGTTGGTAAAGCCAGATATGGAATCCAGGAGCCTTGTGGTATCAAACAGTAGCAGCCTAACCACTGGACTGCAGTGCTTTATCTGAACTCACTCTGCTGCATGCCTGAAAATGCTACCACTAAAAGCTTTCCAAGAAAATCATGTCTGTGTAACACTGGTCAGTAAGAAAAGCTAACTGGTCTTTTCTCTGCCAGCTTGGAGAGGGTTTAAAAGCCTGTACTAAAACCTTTGAGATTTGCTAAGGATGGTATTGTCTTTTTTCATACACTGAGATTATGCAGTATGATAGATGAATGGTTAGGAGTAATTAAATGTAGTTACAGCAAGAGACTGTTTCCCTGCACGTTTCCACTCCCAAATGAGTCTCTACCTTCTTAGGGCATAGGCACTGAGTAATTCAACCAATCTGAAGGTCACTTTTTTTTTATACAAGTATACATATTTATTTAATATATATAAATAAAAATTTGGATATGTGCTTCTTACTGTGTTTGATTTCTAAGTTTCCTCTGTAAAGGGGAAGTGCTTCTTCAGGAGAAGAAAAGAAAATCCAAATATAGAAGATATTTGTTCTTATTGCCTGTCTTAGAGTTCACTCTTAAATGAAATGGGAAAATAAACCTGTGGGAAGTAGTGGTGTGGAAGTCATGGTGAACTGTTAGCACTCCAGAGCACTCTCAAGGGACACGTTGTGCTAACTGATGCAGGAACAGTTCATTGCTTGCAGAGGATGCAGCTCTTCTTTTTGGTAGGATGGCTGGCTGCATGTACACTTGCTTACAAAAGAAGAGGAGGGTGGAGGGCAATCGTAACTTGCAGAAAAAGGAGGTTTGTTGGGTTTTGCTTGCTGAACAGGGGCATCTATGTGTCTGTTCACTTGTGAGGAGGTTGAATCTACTCAACTTAGCTGGGTGTAGGCTCTGAGGAAGAGGATTTAGTAATTTAAGTTATCCCTTATCATAGTTGGTCCAAAGGTCTATTTAGCTCAAAAACAGCTGTCAAGTACCTTTCCTTTTGATGTTTCTAGTATTCTCTTAGTCTCTTTCCTGTGCTTATCACCTGTTACCTTATTCAGAAGAAAACATTGGAGATATAGTTTAAAATAAAACAATTAAAATATACTGAGCTGCAGAACTCAGAACTGAGTTTCTGGTATTCTCTAAGTGTCTGAATTTATGTGTAAATTAAAAAGCACATTTTATTCCGTTAATAGTGTTACACTAGTACACTGAGGAAACAGGAAAGACAACAGATACACCTTTGTAATCAGACAAAGGGAATCAGAAACAAGACAGGAATAACAATGAAGCAGCAGTGGGGTGTGATCTTCACACTTCAGTAGCAATTAAGAATTTTAACTGGAAATTACAGGAGAGTAGTGGTATACTTCATGTATATTTAACTGGGTGCTTCTGCTGAGTGTGAAGAACAGGAATGGCAAAAAGGTGCCAATTTGAGTGGAGGCTGACCCAATAGATTGTCGGGGGATCAGAAACAATCTCTTAGCAAGAGAAAAACTAGACAGGCTAGGCTTTGAAAATAAAGGCAGGACATGTATGTTGGGTAGAGAGAGGAAATCTGTGGAGCAATGCAGAGCTAGGATGACTGTGATGTGTGACCATGTCACAGTGACAAATTAGGAAAATAATCTTTGTGGCAGAATTATAGATGGCTATGAAGTGCTAACAGAGATGAGTATTGCATCTTCAGCTGTCTGAAGACTGTAAAAGTTAGTGGCTTGTTAAAGTTTTGTAATACGATCTCTTAAATTCAAATGAATTTTATCAACTGATTACTTTTATTCTTACTTTGCATTTTATCCTTTTGTTTACAAAGGTCTACAAAATCTTGAAACAGCATAGACTAATGCCAAACAAGATCAAGGTCATCTTCTGACTTTTCTTACAAAGCACAGGAAAGCATGGTTTAGACTTAGTGAATTTATTCATCTACAGATTGCAAGTTAAGGAGATGCCTATGAAAACCCTACAGCACTAAATGTCAACAGTCTTATGTCTATCCAAGTTTCATGACTTTGTTAAACGACATGGTTGCCTACAATGACAATAGCAGTGCATGATGAGAGTTAAGCATGACCTTTCTGAAAATGGTGGTCTTGCGGAAAAAAGAATCTTAGCTAGATCTTAGGGGTATGAATCATGCTTTGTGGCATTCTTGCCATTATATAGGCATTAAACATTTTATAGATAGCATTATACAGTATATGCATTAACCATAATGATGCAAAAAATGCTTGCTTGCATGCCTCACAGGTCAAGTATTGAAGTCCAAATTTTCATATGACAGCAGCAGCAGAAGTAAAATCAAATACTATAGTAAGCACCTGGATTTTTAAGTGGATCTACAAGACTGGATTCAGAATTCTTTCTGTTTGGCTTTCCTTTAGGCACTCAAGTGAAGTCCAGTCTCAAATTATAATTTTTTGATACACTTGTGAGCAGCTGTGGGGTCACAGTACTAGTGGCTTTCTGTATTGGTAAAAAAATACTCCACATGTCCTGCATTTCTCTTGAAGTCTGTTACCTGAAATTCTTTCTAATTCTTCTGACTTGGGAAGTTCAAAAGATCACAAAATAATTAATCACACCAATAAGCTAATGCGCAAGAGACTTCCTAGTTGTCGTTTCCCCTTGTTGATGCTGCACTGTAATGTCAATTACTTGGAAACCAAGGATGGCATAAGGGCTCATTTAGCATACCCAGATAAATCTTGTTACTTTAACCAATATTGAAACAGGTTTTGGTACAACTTGTATAAAAACAATCCTTAGCAACACCCTGTTTTCTCTTGGATTGTTTGGACCTTATTTCTTCTCTAGAGCAATAAAAAGCATCTCAGAAGCAAAGTTCATGACTCATTTCCTTGCCTGGCACACAAATGGCCTTTGAAATTTGCATTAAATCAGTACAAATATTTATATGTGTATTTATTAATAAATGTGTATAGTATGTGTTTTCATCAGAAACTCATCAGAAATGAATGGAGCTACTCTCAGCAACATATTTTCTTCAAGGAAAGACAGGAAAGTAGAATAAGCTAATGCAGACAGGCATAAAACGAAACATGAAATTTCCCCCGTCTTGCAATTTCTACAATAAGCATGAGATTTAACCTGCCTCAAACTGCCTGCTCACAGCCATTAAAAAAATTTATTCTTCTTTCCCTATGACATGCAGAGAGCCAGAGAAAAGCTGAGCTGAGGTTAACCCCTTGATCACTAAAACCAAAACCTCACCATGTCAGATTCTCTCAATGAGCCTAGAACACATGGGAAGATATGTGAATGGACAGCAGATAACACTTCACTCAATCTGATTTACTTCCCTAGACAACAAACATAATCCTCACTTCCTCATGGTAATCAAAAAAATTCTACCTTTCCTAGTCATTGAGTGGTCTATTTAAATCTGGAATTGACAGTCTTTCTACCCCTCCAGTCCTCAGCAATCTCAACTTCTACTTTTCTTCTGTCTCGGCTAGATGGGCAAGATCCGAACCAAGACTTATTTCATGAAATCTGGCCTTACAGATCCAGCCTTATCCTCAAGTTATTTTTCCCGACTCAAAATTGAAGCAGAATTTACACTCACAAATATAGAGCATTCTTATTTTCTCTCTGTCCATGCATATGCAAGAAAAATGTGTCTGTCATGTAAATCTGACAGTCTTACTCATTGTTGTTTACTCTAAGTTTTGTGAACTTTAAATACCCAAAGTGTCTTACCTCTTGAACATAGTTATTTAGAGTCATAAGCCTGGAGTTTTGCCCATTGTAAACCTCTAGTGATCTCAATGAAACGGGGGGTGTTTAGCCTGTGTTTTCACCAGTAAAATGAGAAGAGTCTGGTCACTCTGTCCTCTACCACCAGTGTTAGATGAGGCTCAAGGAAAGTGTGCTGGTTGCTCCTGCTACCAGTGGCTTACGTCTTTCTAGTTTGACTCTGTTATTTCAGAGCCTTAGGAGAGATGATGCAATCTGCAGGCAGCTGAAGGAAGCTCTGTCCAGTTTGTGCTTAGGAGATAATGATCGTAGTAGTGCTGTGATGTCCTGAATGCAGTTTCTATGGTATTGTAGTGGTTTAACCCGGGCTGAGTGCCAGGGGCCCACTACAGCCACTCTCTCACTCCTCCTTGCCCAGCTATAGAGGAGAGAGAATATAACGAGAGGTTTCGTTATTCATGATAAGGACTACATCAGATTCTTTCTTAATCACCGTCACAGGCAAAACAAGACTCCATGTGGGAATAATAGTCAGGTTTATTACTAACAAGATCAGAGCTAAGAGTGAGAGACAATAAGAGACACCTTTTACCCCCCACTCCCTCCTTCTTACATCCAACCTATTCTCCCGCAGCGGTCAAGGGAAAAGGCGAGGTGGGGGGGGAGGTGTTGCTGTGGTCAGCTGCTGTTCTCAGCCACTTCTTGGGGAGAGGAGTCCTTCCAGCCACATTCCATGGGGTCCATCCCTCACAGGATACAGTTCCTCTCACAAACTGCTCCGGCGAGAGTCCATCCCATGGGCAGCAGCCCTTCACCCACAGCTGCCACATGGCTCACATTCCACAGGGTGCAGTCCCTCAGGCACAGGCTGCTCCAGCGTGGGCCCCACGAGCCACGCATCCTAACAGGAGAATCCTACTCCAAGTGGGCTCCTCTCCCCACAGGCTACAGTCCCCTGCCAGGACCCAGCTCCACCTTGGGTCTCCCACGGGCTACAGCCTTCCCCAGCATCCACCTGCTCCGGCGTGGCTCCTCCACGGGCTACAGGTGGATCTCTGCACTCCTGTGCTCCTCCATGGGCTGCAGGGGGACAGCTGCTTCACCATGGTCTTCCCCATGGGCTGCAGCTGGATCTCAGCTCCGGCGCCAGGAGCATCTCCTCCCCCTCCTTCTGCACTGACCTTGGTGTCTGCATTCACAGGCTCTCACCCTGCTCCTCTCCAGCAGCCATCTTCATCTCCTACTAGCTTTTTTTTTTTTTTTTCCTTCTTAAATATGTTATCACAGAGGTGTTCTGTCAACCACTGATTGGCCCGGCCTTGGTCAGCAGCGGGCCCTGCCTGGGCATGGGGAAACTTCCAGTAGCTTCTCGAAGAAGCCTCTCCCTCAGCCCCCCCACTGCTACCAAAACCTGACCACAGAAAAACCGATAAAGGTATGTTGCCAATGCTATGGGGCAAATTGACCTGTACCTTTAAGGCCTTAAAGGCACTGATTCATAGCTTAGTTGCCTCACACCTCTTTTGCTGAAACTTAGTCAAGATCTTACCAGGGTGTTATGGAAAACAAAGTGTGAATTACAGCTGTTTCCAGATTTTGATAATACTTAGCCTAGAAAACTTGACTATATAAGGGTTGTCTGACACAATGAATGCCTTCAGATTTTCAGTTGCAAAGATCTGGCTCAAAGATGACATAATTGCAACAAAATGAGATGAATATTCTGTGACGTAAATACTCAGTGAGATAAAACAAATAGTTGTTCAGGAAAGCTTTTTACTAGGCTACCTATGTAAACAGCAAATTGAGCTTGAGAAAAACTTGTAAAAGTGTTTTGGCTTACTGCAGAGGGTGGTTAAAGGCAGTGAGAGCAGAACTAATGGAAAGGTACAAAGAATAGGCACAACAGTTGTTAGTAATGTCTGTTACCAGCCCCCCTACAATATTTTCCCTGACTTCTTCAATCGTGCTGGAATCCAATTTTAACTGAAAAATATCTTTGAGTTTGAAAGGCAAATTAAAAATGATAGATTATTTAAATAAAGTAGCCCTTTGTGTGTGAATGACATTCAGCTAATGACAGAACCTTGAACTGCTCTTTGTGTTTGTGCGTTTCTTCTTCCAAGCTTCCTCACACCTCTTGAAAATTGCTCTTGGGCAGTTAGATAAGGAGCAATTTCTCTTTCTAAAACGTTGTCTGCATGGGTTGTCTCCCTCACCCTGCTACTGGTGCTGAGTTTTATGAGCTTTTCTGCAAGTACAAAGCAGTGAGAAATAGGCTGTTGGAATTTCATCTTAGTAATGAGAAAGAGAAGGAAGTGGGGAAAAAAAATCCCAAAACACAGCAACCCCAGAACAAAGGAAGAAGAGGCTGCTTGTGAAAAAGCAGGAAAAATGAGGGACAGGGGTTATTTCTGTTAGTTTAGAAATTCAGCCATTTCCAATGCAATGTAAGTAACTCTTGATCAGATATCCTCTGGCTAGAAGAAAAAGGCTTGTTGAAAGAACAGTAGTTAAGGGGTATATTTGTTTTCAAAACTTGCAGACTGGTTTGGATTGGAAGGCACCTCAAAGATCATCTAGTTCCAATCCCCCTGCCAGGGACACTTTCTACTAGATCATGTTGCTTCAAGCCCTACCCAACCTGGCATTGAACACATGCTGGACTGGGGCACATTTTTGGGGGCAGCCTGTTCCAGTGCGTCACCATCCTCACTGTAAAGAATTTCTTCCTAAAATCTAATCTAAACCTACCCTCTTTCAGTTTAAATCCATTCCCCCATGTCCTCTCACTACATGCCTTTGTAAAAAATCTCTCCCCAGCTTTCTTGGAGGCCCCCTTTAGATACTGGAAAGCTGCTGTAAGGTGTCTTTGAAGCCTTCTCTTGTCCATGCTGAAAAATTCTAATTCTCTTAACCTTTCCTTGTAGGTGATCTTTTCCATCCCTCTAATCATCTTTTTGACCCTCCCCTGGACTCACTCCAAACAGGTTGATATCCTTCCTGTGCTGAGGACCTCAGAGTTGGACACAGCCCTCTAAGTGAAGTCTTATGAGAGCAGAGTACAAGGGCAGAATCACCTCCCTTGACCTGCTGGCTATGCTTCTTTTGATGCAGCCAAGGATATGGTTGGCTTTGTACCTTGCCAAGTCATACTTTGTTTCTTATAAACAAACGCACCCAAGTCCTTATCCTCAGGACAACTTTCACTTCATTCTCTGCACAGACTGAATTTGTGCTTGGAATTGCCCCAACCAGATGTAGGACTTTGCACTTGGATTTGCTGAACTTCATGAGGTTCACGTAGGCCCGCATTTCAAGCTGTCAAAGTTCCTCTGGATGGCATCCCTTCCCTCCAGCATGTCAGCTGCACAACTCAGCTTGGTGTCATCAGCAGACTTGCTGAACTCAATCTGCCTGTCCATGGTGCCAACAAGGATGTTAAATAGCACCAGTCCCAGTCCCAGCCACCAAGGAACACCACTCATTTCTGGTCTCCACTTGGACATTGAGTTGTTGACTGCATCCAATTCCATATACACTGAACAGTCCATCCATCGAATCCATGACTATCCACTTTAAAGACAAAGATATCATATGAAACAGTGTTAAATGTTTTACACAAGTACAACTAGATGATGTCAGTTGTTCTTGCATGGTAGGTTTTCTGTGTAGTGAGTTTGCCCAAGACATCCACTTTCTTTAGGTGTCTTGTTTTTTTTACGAATTAAGCCAAAGGGTAGTTAACCAAAACTGGTATTGTTCTTTAGTTTATCATGCTTTCTTTATAGGGCAGAAGTTACAATGCTGGTCAATGGAGAAAATGTAATTTCTGAACAAATTCAGAGAATGTAAGCAAAATGAGACTGGTGAAAGTCATGATTTAGACTGTAGAGAGCATTTATCAATCTGCCAGAATTACTAGCATCATCTCCGAACTGTGTGACAGGATGAAGGCATCTGTTGCCTCAGAATTTGGTGGAACTGGGGTCTGGAAAAGCAGCAGTCCCACTGCTAACAGTAGAAACACAAGATTGGAGTCAACTGTGTGTCCTCAGCAGTGCTAACAAGGTTTCTCCAGGTTAGGAAGTAGGTACCAGATCAGTTCAGAATCAAGTTTGGGTGGTGGGAGGAGGTAGCTTGGCTTGTGCTGTCCTGTCCCACAGAAACACATGCACACACAGTTTAGCTGCTTTACCTACATCCATTCAACAGATAAATACTTGGTTCCTCCACGCTGTTTATCCTTTCTCTCTGCAAAGCTGTTATATCTATAAAGCTGCAAAACAGATTCTGAAAGACCTCATGTTGTGTGTGCATCAGACCTACTGTTATGAAGTATATCAATTTGTGTTGTTTTGTATACATCTTATTTTAGAAAATCAGATTATTGTGGTATGGTCTTCAATTTACTAGCATGTTTTTGTTGCAACAGACCATACTTGAGTCTGAGGGATCTCTAAAGTCTGAACATAGGCTGATGGCCTTGTTGTTAAAAATAGCACAGTTATTGAGTTGTTCTAACACCTTCGCAATCTTTTATTTAAAGACTCAGTTTTGTGCAGTTAACAACAGCTAATATCAAAAGAAAAAGGCCATACTACAGGAATGCATAGTAGTTGTATAGATTTTTCAGTTGTCAATGAGCTTGTTTGTTTCATTTCTAGTACAATGAAAGTGCAGAGAATTCCAGGCCAGAGCTCAGACAGGAAAAGTCATCTTACTGCTGTAATTTCACATGTCTGCAGTCATGTATTGATTTACAAATTTTCATCTTTCTCCTCATTCTTCTGTAATTTGTCTAACTTTTATTTGCAAACTTACATGGTTTAACCACTGTAATACCGGATTTATGGTATTGGAGACAGAAGACTGACAGCCACAAGGGTTGTCTCTTCACAGTCCCAGTCCCTGGTTCCTTCATGTCAGCAGCATGAGTGTGGGCCTAGTACTGTTTTCTGTTGGTGCTCCTATAGAAATGTTGTCCTTCTTGACCTGGATGCATTCCCTGCCTCCCTACATTACTTTGGAAAGCTGTCACACTGTTCATGAGTATCTGCTGTGTAATATTTTTGATCTTTCTTTATATCTGTGCTCACAACTTCTTAAGCCCTTGCTCGTATTTTACTCTAAAATAGTACTGAAAGTGTGGAGAAGGTCAGAATGAGCCCATATTTCATGATAAGGCTTCTTTGTGTGTGAGTCACTATCTGCAAAGGACCTCACTGTGTGTCAGCAGCTCATTGAGTGCTGAAATGAGTTGCCGGATCTCTGCTAATGAGACAACTGCAGGCATGTTTTAGCTGCACAGAGCTACTAGTTATATTCAAAATAAGTGGATGCAACAATATTGTACCACTTTCAAATATTTTATCTCTATGTAATCAGAAATGTGTACAGTAATGGTACATAGCCAAGGGAATCTTTTACTGTTGCTAAATGTGCTGCACTTACTGCATGCGTATGGAAAGTCACCAGAGCACTTTTCACTAACACTAAGTAGATATAAATAAAAGAAAAGCTGTTAAATTTGAAACTGGCAAAGTAAATGTCATGAATATGCTTGTGTTGAGCGCAAGTAAATAACAGATGTGTTGTCAAATTTATTGGCCTATATTTGTAGCAGCAGAAATGAAATTACATATGCACCACTGTGGTAATGTAGACAGTATTGATATTGCTAGAGGGATTTAGTCTACAGTGTTATGTAGAAGAAATATTCTTTTTTAAAGAAAAATATATTCATATTCACTACCTCAAATCTATCAGTCCTGTCCTTGCTGAGTCCACCATGCTTTTTTGCTTTTCCCTTCGCTACTTCTCCAAAGTGCTTTGGAAGTTGGCTTCCTTGTCCCAAAAGAGTGGGAGCACAATGTTGGGATGGCAGGCTGTGTACCCTTCTGTGCAGCAGTGGTGGTTGCTGGCTCTGGCTGGCTGGCTACTTCAATGCCTTCTGCTTTTCATCCCACTGATGGAGGAGAATTTTGTCCCTGGAAATCAATCCCATTAGTCTCTGACCGTCAGGTTGAGGTCTTTGCAGACACCAGCAGTTTGAGAACCTTGGCTTTTCTATGCTGGTAAGCGGCAACAACTGTGTCTGCCTTGCTAACAAGGAGTAAGTGCTAACACTGTCATCACCAGAATGGGCATATGCGCTTTAGCATTGTCACTAGGTTCTACCAGTAAGACTGAAGGTAATTGCAGAAGCCTTTTTTTGTTGCTGCAATCTCTATTGTAGTTTCATGGCTCCTTGCCTGAGAGAGGATGAATTGTCAAAAGCTAATCCACACCTTAGGGAGTTAAAGAGCCTGAAGAAGTGGAGGGGAAAAACAATCAGAGAAGTAAAACAAAGCAAAGAAATCATGTAAACAAATTAATTAATTGTCTGGAAGTGAAGTGTATGTTTGTAATTTTGCCCTTGTCGAAGGAATATTGAAGTTCATTATGTTCACTGACTGATTTAAAAGCTTTTTCCTGCACAGCATCACCTAGAGAGAGAATGAGAGGGAGGCCCATTTGGAGCTCATGCATTGGCTGCAGCTTCAATTAAAACAGGAATTCATTACTGGAAATCTCCAGAGAAGAGAGAAGGCTGGTACTTCACTCTTCAGTATAAGGAGGAGGCTGTATTTTCTTTTGCTGATTCACTCTTTTGTTTTAGTGTGAAGCCTTAGTTTTATACTAAAAGCATTGCATTTTGACTCATGCTAGTAATAATCTTTATATGCTGATAAAGTTAAGAGAAGTGAGACCATATTTGGAGGCAGGTTATGCTGCTTTTTGCTCATATTAACTGCTATTTGTATGAATAGAAATAGCAGAACACGTGGAGGGAAGTGACTTAGAAAATACTGTTTATCTTATGTTATGAATTCTAGGATTATTGTTGAGTGAATTTGATCACAGAATAGCAATTATGCATGCACCTAATTAGAAATATTGATTATTTCAAAATCTCATGGTGTATGCCAATTCTTCATGACTCTAATATATCTGACTACTGCTGTCTGCCAGATGCCCAGGCTGTGTTCCATCTAAAGACCAGAAAAATGTGTAGAGAGGGGTAG
Organism: Serilophus lunatus; assembly: GCA_013399895.1. NCBI lineage: Eukaryota > Metazoa > Chordata > Aves > Passeriformes > Eurylaimidae > Serilophus > Serilophus lunatus. The sequence goes on from VXBA01005934.1 coordinate 152,520, forward strand.
GATCTCCTTCCTCTGAACTAGTTAGGACAAAACTGTTGTAAGAAAAAGTAAATGTTTCGGGGAAAGCTTTTGATTTTAAATTTTATTTCAAAGGCTTTCCAGGTTGTCTGGGCAGGGATGCTTAACAAGTCGGCTGCAGAGAAGTGAGCTCAGGGTTTCAGCTTGCTGCATTCAGCTTCTTTTATCTCTTGTTCTTTCTATTTTTCTCCTTGTATAAGAAGCCCACTAGGGTTTTATTTTTCTATGAAGCACCCACAGATGATTGCCTTGTCCCTTCCTTTTGTTCATTGTGAATGCAAAGACAGCTAAACAAGAAGAGCACAGCCCCCCTCCTGGAATTAGCAGATATTAAAGCAAATGCTTTTTCCAAAAGAAAGATGTTTGGCAGTTCTCCAGCCCTTTAAGCAGGTGCAGTATGCCTGAGGCTGTGTAACACATAAATCTCTCAAATATTGTAGTCCACTGTTTTGGACATCAAAGTGCTCCAGGGAAGGAAGTGCGTGTCTGTATATACACACATGTATTAGTCTACTGTGCTCAGTAATATACATTGATTAACGAGCATTGGATCTGGGTCAAGAATTTTCTAGTTGGAAATGTTAATTCCCTAAAAGAAAGGAAAAAATCCAAGTCAATATTTTGTTGTATAAAAACCAGTGGATTCTGGATGGAAATATGTCTAGCCTCCTGAAGGGCACCAATTTAACTGCCTGCATGTCATCTCTTTTCCCTTCTTTTCTAGTATTTTTAAAGAAACTCACTGGAGATGTCATAGAGCTATGGGATAGTGATAGGTTCTTGACAGCTTGCCTGTTTGGGAACTTGGGATATGGAGAACTACAAACTCCAAAGTTCCCAATCTCTTTGTGGGTTAGGTTTCCAGAGCCATGAAATTCAAAAGGCTCAAATACAGAAATGCTTAGGAAAGGCTTCTACATTTTATTAGCAGTTGGGGAAAATGGGAAGCATATTTCATTTAGGAAGCAAGGATAATTTTTTCACCGGGAAACTGTGTTTCTAAAGTCAAATACCTTTTAATTTCTATAAAAACTCTTTTATAAGTGATGGTGAGGTTGTGGGGTTTTCTTAATCTTCCTTTTCCCCTAACCTTGATTCTTTATCCATAAAGGTAAAATTAACTTTTCTTATGATTTCAGAGCACATCCTAGTGTCTTCTGTTGGAATGCAGAGTTATAAGGTTATTTACATCATCTGAACCAACTAGTCCCTGGGTTATATGTCAGAGGAGTGCCAGAGACGAAGAGTGCAGTAGCCAGTGCACCATTGCAGAACTCCTTTTACACACCTGTTTTGTCCCCCAGCCAGTCCTGACTCTTGATCATTCTCTTGGCAGAAGACACTGAATGCTGGGATGGAGAATGGAATTTAGATCATACAGACAAAGAGCATAGGTGGATTTATGCCAAGAAGAAAAATTTGTGAAGGAGATGACATGAATGGAATTTTGAAGTTTTTTTCCTTCAGTAAACTCTAGATTTATGATAGGATGCTAATCAGGTTCTTCAGTGACGGTGGGAAGATGTGATTGATTAAAAGAGAAAGAACACAGATTTTTCAGGGCAGCCTCACATGTGACCAATATATTTGGTTCTTCATCCTGCGTATTTTGATTTTTGTTTTTATTTTTATGTCCTTGGGCCATCCTTTGCAATATTTGCAAAGAACAGTTGTGCCCTGGCCTGTGGTCTTTTTTATGTACAGCAGTATAAATATTTAATGGCAATAACAACAGAGAGGATGCTTATTGCTTGATATTTGGGAAACTTAAAGTTACTATTTTTATTATTTCAGCAGATCTGTTTTTGCAAGAGGACTGCAAACGACTAGTCACATTGTCCATATTACATAACCTGCCTTCTTCCTTGCCCCCCTACCCTCATCAACCAAAAAATAATAAAAAAAAATAGAAGAAAGAAAAACCAATTGGCCTGGCTTCTTCTGGTTGTTGTCTATGTGGCAGACATTCATATCCATTCTTGCTATGTCAGAACAGATTTGCTTATTCCTTCCTGTCACCAGCATTTTCAACTTATTAATATTATCATACTCCTCCCTTCCCCCTCTCCATTACCTTGTCTGTATGATACAGAAATTTCACTATTAACTGATCAGTGCTAGTTCAAATGTTTGTGATTTCTCAATGGATTTTTGTTCCATTGCCTCCTACCCTATGATAATGTTCTGCAGGAAAACATCTTGAAGTCTGCTTTGTCCTCAGAGGATATGCTCCAACATGTTTTGTTCTCCAACTACCTTGTCCCATTTCAGTCCAGATACTAGGACCTCAGGTCATAAAGGGCACCCACATAAAGGGCTTCTGCTTTTAAAATCACTGAATAAATTACTGCAAAATTATAACAAAGTTGAGTTATGTGAGTTTGATCACAAAGAAATGGCTGAAATAGAAAGACTCTATAAAGGGCAATGAACATTAAAAGTATCTCATGGAAGTGAGTGCTGAGGGACGTCTTGTATGAGAAGAAATGAAGCAAGCAGTTTTTGTACTGGGAATGACAAGTTTTAGAAGATCTAGAGGTCCATAGAAGAGATAGAAGGTAATTGGGGAAGGCACAATTGAGTTTGCAGATTGATGAAAGCACGAGATGAAACTGAAACATCATTTAAGATGGATAAAACCTAAATAAACCTTGAGTTGGTTTGCAATTTAGCAGAGAGTATGCAGCTTTGAGTTTCTGCACTTGGTGAGATATTCAAGGTAGCCCTGAGATTCTTGGAAGTATTTCTTCTGCACCAGTTTTTATGTTTCATTAAAGGTGCCCTAATTTTATTTTTATTGGAAAATTTGTGATGAGGCAGCACTGACTCATCTGAGCCACATGGTTAATTTTATTCATTTTTATCAATAGCACTTCAGTGTGATGAAACCCTAATAATAAAACAAGGAGCTCATGGTCTGCCTTGAAAAGACAACAGGAGATATTCCCTGCCTTGGTGAATTTGTGATGTAATCATGGTGAACTTTCTATGTAACCATAAAGTAAGAGGCAGGAAATGAATGAAGCAGTACTTCATATGCACAGATGAGTGCACATCAGGGTGCACAGAGACATGAAGTATGAGAGTAAATAGCCAATATTTTTGGAAGACAATAAGTCGTTGTTACTTCTACTATTAAGTGACTCTTTTGGGAACTGTGTATCCTTTGTAGGATACCTGTTTAGGCATCAGTGCTGCGAGAATTGCTCATCTGGAAACATTTGAATATACCTTAGAAGCAGAGCAAGTAAAGTCCAAATCTGTATAAAACAGCCTGAGGAAGGTGTTTAGTTTGATCTGAATATACGTTCTTGACTCATCTCCAGTTAGAACAGACTTGACTAGTTTACTGTTTTTTCTCAGGATTTCTTAACTTTCTGTGGTGGTATTTTTCCTCTTGAATTCTGGAGATATGAATGATTTAGTCTCGCTAACCTTAGTTCATGCTGTAATTTTTACATTTTCTGTTTTTCTGCAGACTTTCTGCTAGGTTTCTCAGCTGTTTGATCCAAGTAACTATCTCACATCTGAGACAGGCCTTGGATCTTCAATGCACAGATAAATCTCTAAGGGAGGGTGGGAAGAAAACCTTATAGCAATAGTTAGAAGGAAAGAGGGCTACAGCATGAAGAATAGGCTATTCTTAGGAAAGGATAGAAAACCATTTGGATAGTATTTTTAAATTTGTTTCATTACTGGGGAATTGTAGGTGTCAGGATAATTGTGGAAGGTTCCTGGTTTAAGAGAATAAGCAATGGCATTATCTACGTTAGCAAGCTGGAAGGCAGAGTGGGAGAATATCTGTAAAGTAAAAGAGTTGTTTTTGAGGATGCAATGTCTGCATTCGCTACTTCTGGGCTACTTCTCATATGGGGCTGAGGAACACAGGAGTATGTTCAGTGGGCTGCAGCTTGTCTTTCAGCTTGCTCACTCTGAGGACCATTAGTTGATTTACTTCAAGATGCATTCCTGGCATCACTTTACTTCCTTGTCTGAACTAAAAGTTTAATATCAACATACGCATTACCTTTTTTTATATGTTTTGCTTCTCTTTTTCATGTCCCAACCACTAGCCAGCATGTATTCCTGCAGTCAATACTCTCAGTTAGATTATACTGTAGAACAATTATGGATGAAAATTCCACTTTGCAGAAGGGATTTGGGGCTTTTGTTCATCAGCCTATGCTTTTACTCTAATTGTTGCTTTATGTCTTGGTCATTCATTCCCTGCCTAATATGAATGAAAGCATACTTCTGTATGACATTAACACCACAGAAACTTCCTTATTCAATGGAGCAATTCTGATCACTAGATTGAAATTAAATGGTAAATGTAAGTACAGCAGTAGCAAATCCACTTTTATACTTGGCCATTTTATGGCATGCATTTTGGAGATACTTACTTCATGCTCATCTTTAATGCTCTGTAGAATCAATTTGACTTTATAGTCTTTATAGCAAAAGTCTTGAGGATGGTCCAAGGGAGAGCTGGGGAGCTGTGAAAGAAAGTAAAATGTATTTTCAGGCCTTTAGTGAGTTACAATAGCCTTAAGTGTCCATAAATCCCTGGATACTGCCCAATTCTGTTAGACGGTTGTTTTTCAGATGCCTGAAGTTAGACTGCTTAGTTATTGCTGCAAGAACCTGCCATTGAAAGATGTTTCTAAGACTAATCAACAAATATAGCTCAAAAAGCCCCCACAGCAGAAGGGTTAAGGGTTTAAGATGTCAGTAGATACTCTGGGACAGATCCTACAATCCATACTGTGATAAATCTTGCAATGACCCAGCTGTGTTTGTATAGACTGGAAGTGGAACTTGGTTTGGGATTTCTGGTGTGCAGTGCAGTATGCTTGGCTGTTTTCTGAATTCAACTTCAGCTGCTTTTCTCTCAGACTTTGATCAAAGGACATAAGCTATACACATGGCACTCTGAATACAGGAAGTAGGTGTAGACAGGCAAGGGAGAAGGAAGGGGGAAAAAAACAAACAGTCTGGGAGGGATGGTGATGAAACATGTTATTGTATTATCTGTGGGGCCTGAGAGGTGATGTAGGGGTCACAGGAGAGTTCCAAGTTGCTCAGAATTAGGAAAATAAATCCCAGCTGCCAGGTCAGGCTCTGCGAATGTGACCAAGAATGACAGATAGATTTTCTTTTCCACTAGATTTACTCTCTGATATCCAAGTTTATCACTCAAGCCAGAACTATTCATCAGCCTTTCTGTCGATAATCCAAACCTAAGTCATCAAGCTATACTTTTATGATTCACTCCTAAAAATAACCCCACAAGAATATTCACATTGCTTTTGCCTCGGATTTAGCAAAAATGAAGGAACACAGATATGAGGAGCTGTGTCCATTGAATAGTCTCCAAGAGGCATTGGAGTTTATGCCATGATGCCCAGTCTCCAAAGGTGTTGGCTAAACCCTGGTGTTTAGTGAGCTCTGGTATCTCCCTCTCACTGGCATCTGTTTAGTGGCCATCTGTTTCATAAAGAGGGAGAAATGGGTGAGTAAGTGCAGTGGCTACTTGATGTGGCAAAAATGGATGCAATAGTTACTATAGGAACCACATTGACTAGGCTCCCTTTTTTTTTCCTCAGACCAGATGCATATGTCCCTGGCATAGCACAGGCACATAGGGACAGTATTTTCACAAAAGCCATTATGGCTGTGGGAGACTCTGTTATAGCAGAAGTGCTGAGATCATATGTGGATGTTAATGAGCAAGCAGAGACCTCATGTTTGGAGGTTGATACTTCGAACTCCCGTGATTAAGGCCCTTGCGTATCTCTGTCAACCTTGATTAATCCTGACCTAGCCTTTATCCTCCCACTATATAGCATAGGAGCCTGCACTTCTAATAGTTGCTTCCTAAATTTTACGGGTCTCAAACAACGCTGAGATCTCTAATTAATAAATGAACATCCATTTTTTTTATATGGGCAAAGTTTTAGTTCAAGAAAATTGTGAGATAAGAAGTACAAGCATGCCAACACAGACAACACTGTCTTCAGCTTGATCTGCTTTGCCCTGGTCATCTTCCTCTTTTCCTCATCTAGATTTTGCCAGTGACTCAAGCTGCATGGAATCTCAGACCCACGTATAGTATCTGCCTACAGTGTGAGTGAGCCTTTCGGAACCTGGGTGCATCATTTGTCAATAGCAGCAGGGGCCACTTGTTTTACCTTTTCTGTTGTCAATGACAGACAAGAACTATTTATGCTCCTTCCCACCACTCCCAGTCGTTGTATAATACTTGTATCCAAGTACTGAAGAGGCAGACATTCTTCAGACCACCTGCCTGCTGCTGCTGAAGCCTGAATTGAATGCCCTGAGGGTGCAGGAGGCTTGTACAGAGCTGTTTGATGCAGAGCACCATGTGGTGAAACAGCTTTGCAAGCCATGAAAAATGGTTCCATTGGGCTGCATTGCAGCCTCAGGACATCTTGTTTGCTGCCTCTGGCACGGTTTTGATTAGGAGAGAGAGAGGCTTCAGATTTCTCAAACACACAGATTTCTGCGTCAGAGATAGAGGGGCAAAAAGAGGAAAAGAAATTAGATAGTTGAAAGAGTAAGGAACGTCTATATAAATAAAAATGGCGTTATGGGAAAGCAAAAGAAACCACTCAGGCAAAGCAAATGCAAATGGTTTGATCTGTGAGAATTTTTATTTCAAGAAAGAAAAGAGGAGAGTCACTGAAACTTTCTTTCAGTAAGCACTGTTTTACTTTAATAGGACTGGTGGAAGTACAACATTAATGAAATGGTTAATATGAAGGAGTTGAGCTTTCTAGCATTCCAGGATTATACTAACATCTTGAAGAATGATGGAATAATGTGGAATCATACCATAACTGTGGTGCTTTCCTTCTAAGTATTCCTCAAGGACATGGATTTAGTCTTGGTCTTAGGGAAAAGGAACTATTGAGGTGCAAGCTGCCTGCTGTGATCCTGCAGGCTCTCTGAGTGGGGGTTGAAATGGAGAGGAGAAATAGAATGGCTATGTTAATATGTCCTCAAGATATACCTTTGTATGAATGTGAGCTTGTAAACTTAGCAAGTTAACGATGGCATTCCACTGTACTGCACTGGTCAGTGGAGTTATAATGGTACAGACAAATTGCTGGAAAAAACTTGGGTTTGGTCCTTGTGTATGTCATTCCTTGTGTTTCTCTTGTGCCAGTTTGCATACTACCTCTCATGACCTCATTTTAGTCTTCCTCATCCATCTTGGACATTGATTTATTTCACCGCCACTACCCCTTGTGCCTTTCCACCTCAAGAAAGGCGTCTGGTGGAATAGTTTGGTTTCAGAAAACTTATTTGTCTTTTCTTTATCTATTTACTGGAAGTCCTTTGAGTTGTCCAGGCTGGTAATTGCCCACGTCATCTCTATATTGATTGCTTTTAGAGCTGCTGAGGTCTTACTACTACAGCTCACTGGGGAGAGAAAAAGAAGAGTGAAAGATCTGGGTCAGCATGGTCTCAACAATAGATGACTCTCATCAAATCTCTTTTCTCCTAGCTGCTGAATAGCAGCTTTACCAGTTTTAAATAAAACAAGAAAAGGAATGTACAATGTGGAGAAGAGTACTAGGAGGAAAAGAGATGAAATATTGTATGTTTAGGGAAAATAAAGGTAGAATGTGGGGTCTGTAGCACTGAGAAAAGTGAAGGATACCTGGCTGCATGATGTGAAAAAGTAACTGTATGAATTGCTCTCCCACTGACAAAAACCTCTTGTTCAGCAGAGCTTCCATCATAAGGGAAAGAAAACAGTAATGGAATAAACTATTTTCCTGGTTACATCGTATGCAGGATGTGATACACCTGTTACAACCTGCCCATTTCTGAGATGTATTAAAAGGGCCTGAGTGGTTGAGTGTTACCATATCTGATCATTAGATATAACTCAGGTCTTCATAGATATGTATGCCTCTATAAGTATTGCTTAACATAGGGGGTCCTGTCCTTTGCACACACAAAGAAGTCAATTGTAGGTGCAATTGCTGAGGAGCAGTATTGCTTATGTTATTGAAATAAAAAGGTCGTTGATCTTGGTAATGTTTAGCACAGTGAGAGCTAAGACAGGTTGCCCTGTGTGGAGATGGGTATTGTGTAATATGGGAAAGCTGACAGCTGCCAGAGAGCAAAGATCATAGTCATGGAGTAGTTGTGTGCTAGCCAAAAGCAGCCTATCCTCCCTGGCTGATTTATGACTGCAACCCGTCTTCCTGTAACAGTGACAACTGAAAAGGCTCTGGAGTACTGAGCTTGATATGAAGCTCTTTTAAGAGTTCTCATATAAGGATCTGTAAGAGATTGATGGCCTAGAAATTTTCCCAGAATGTATTTCCTTAGGAAGTTGTCAGCATAATCTAATTTGGATTTGATCTGTATAATCCTTTACATGCTCCTTTTTCTCCTCTCTATGGACATACTAGCACATAATCTTGGAGTTATCTGGCTCTGACAAAACTTTATGCAAACTTCTACCTCCAGCTGTGTCCTAATTTGGGAAATACTTATTTCTGTTAAGAAAAAGCAAGACATTTTTTAGCTTTGTCTGAAAGTTTAGACTATTCCTTAGTTCATCCGATTGTGCAATCACCTTTTCTCAAGTCCTGCATATCTACAGAGGCAGTCCAATGACCTAATCATTTATGGCTGGGACAGTTGCAAAAGGTAGCACAGACTGGGGCACAACCATACTGAATCTTCAGGGAGGATTAGCTAAGAGGCACCCTGACCTGTGGATATCCCAGGATATTACCTTGAAGGACAGCTGACTTTAGAAACCTATGGATCTCAGTATGTTTGTAAATTCCGCTCTATTTCTCAGTAGTTGTCTGAGGGTTTTGTGTGGAAAATAAGGTCTATTTTTGTGGGTACTTCTTTCTGTTGAAATAAGGATAACTTGTTCAAAGTGTATGTTTAACTTTTTTGTGAGAATGAGGTTATGTTTTGTATTCCTTATTTCCTTTGAAATAGAGAAGAAGACTGTTCTTGGTACTACACCAGTTGTCAGTACTATTCTTTTCTGCCTTTGAGAACCCCAAAAAGTGCCTCATTCTTTTCACACAGGACTGTTTTTCAGATGCCATGTGCTTGCTAACATAATTTAATGATGCCTTTCTGCTCCCCTTTCTTCTTTCTGACTGGAAGGCCAACTAGAGACATTTAGAGTTAGGTAGCTGAAATCAATTCCACAAACAAGCTGCATAACTTTAATGTCTTTCTTTTTTCTATCAGTGGAAGAAAATGGTTTCAATTTGTGACTGGTGTGTAGTAGCCATCCTCCAAAAAAACTTGTAGTCCATATGGCATTGTACAGCAGCCAGACAAAAACCAAGTAGTATGTTGGTTTCTTCTTGAACTGTGCAGCAAAGAGTGGAGTATTGCAAATGTTGCAATTTTATGCTACCCAGGCAGATGTCCAGTAAAGACTGTTGGAGTTGTTGAGAGCTCTATGGGATTATGTACAGACATAGTTTGCTTGTTGAGTTCTGTTCAGCTAGCTGCACTCCTGAAATTAGATTTTCTTCCACAATTGTGCAAGGGGTCTGTATGCACACATGTACATTCATACAGCCCTTCACTATTTCCCAGCTAACATCAGAGAGAAGAAGTAACAGAAGTTGGGGGGATAAGTATTAGCTTTTAGCTTTTTAAATATTATCCTTATTTCTTTATTCTTCCTCAGACTTTCACCCTGCAGGTGCATACAAGTAGAAGCATGCAGAGAGATTCTGCCAAGATCAGAAAGCCATAGTGGTTATTTTTCCATTTGCAGTTGTTATAAAGGCCTCATGTTTAAGTGACACTTCTTTTCACAGAGTGTAATGCAAAGGGGACCCATCTGCTCTGTAGAGGTGTCGCTTCGATGAGACATATGAAATGAAAACTGTTGTTCCATTCAGAAAAGGCAGCCTTTTTGGTTCAGAGGTATACAAAGGAGACGTCAAATGAAAAGTTGAATTATGAGCCTTACATAATAGGGACTATTATTCTCAAGTTTGGAATGTAATTTAGTAGCAAGTGATGTAAGGAGTGTTATTTTGACACAGTCTTCTCTTAGGATATTCTTAGGCTCTGCAGAAGTCATGGGATTTGGAACTATCCAATATTTGCAGGGTTTATTTATGATGAAAGGGAAGGTTTTACAAATTAAGCTTTTCTTTTAAGAGTACACACTGTACAGCATTGGCAGTGTCATATGGCAGTGTTCATGCATTGGATAGATTCTCCAAAAAAAGTTGTTTCCTACAGTATTCCCTTCCTCTGTTGTAGACAAGTGCTAGAAGTGAAACTGGTTTGTGCTCCTTGTGAGGTAATGCACACTCTGTGAATGGACGGACTAAAAGTGCCTTGAGACCCAAGTGGTTTTATGTTTCTTTGCACTATTTCATTTGCATACAAGCCACGGATAATTTGCAGAAGTGTAAGCATTTGCCAGTACAGAAAGCCGGCTGTTTCTTCAAAGTGTTTAGCAGACATTTCCTGCTAAAGTTTGCTTTGAACAAAGTAGTATCCAGCCTAAACCGAAACTGAAACCTTTTAGGTGAGAAAAATTCCTTAAGTTTTATTGAGGAAGGGAAGTAAGGTGAATGGCTCTGCTGCTTCCTTTTTTCTTAATTTTTTTAAGTAACTTGGAATGGCAGCACGTGACAAAAACTGGTGACAAGTTTCAAGTAAGTGCAGTGTTGTGGGAGACATATAGTTTGTATATATTTACTGTTCTCCAGTGCCTTTGCAACCGAAAAAAACAAAACAGCTTCAGAGTCGTCTTCTTTCTAGATGCACATGTTCAAGCTGTCCTGCAATTTTGCTGGTTCTCTGCGCAACACTTGTATGTGTCCTCACGTTCTTTCATCTTTCCATACAGTCTCAAATGGTAGTGTTTGCTATGTAAAAAAGTTTTTGTGCTTTGGAGATGATTCTGTTCCAGGAAGGTAATGTATTAAAGCTTGAAATAGTAATTTTTGATGAACTAAACCAGAAACTTCGAAGCTTATCTCTCAGATATGCTGTGTAGAGCAGAGACTGAGGAAAACAAGTCATTACAAGAAAAACCTGAAATTTGCAGACAGTTTTCAGTCTCATCAGAAAGGTCAGATTGCTGCTACTGTATCTGAAGGTGTTATTTAAACATAAGCATCATACATAATGTACAAATGGAGTGCTGTTAATGGGGGAATGTTGACTTGTAATGGCATTTAGCATGGGTGAGAGTGAGAGAGAATGGGTTTATTTCACATGGCAAGGTTTTGAGCTGCCACCGTTAAAAAGACAGCTGGGTTCACAGGGCCTGCTATGTAATAGCATGATAACGATTATTCTGACAGGGAAACTGTATTGTCAGACTGCTGTTACTTTGGATTGTCTAGGAAGATTATACCTTTCCAGGACAGCTGACAAGTTTTCATAGCAAATAAATGGCACAGCATAGTATCTGTGTCCCATTTTCCAGTAAATCTTCCCAGTTAGTTCCCTGACTGTGTATGACATCTCTATTAGCTCACAAGAATGAGTCACTGTGTTGTCACTGAGCCTGGTCCTGTCCTGTTTCAGACAGGAGCTCCTTGCCTGAGCACTCACCAAGGCTGCAAGAATGCATGTCAGCATTAAAGGAAGCACAAGTACAATGTCATCACTGTGATCTAGGTGGTGGTAGTCTAAGTGATTTCTCTTCCTTCCTTTCGAATGTAGGCCTTAGGGCTGGAAAAGACCTGTGGTTCACTGAGCCCAACCTATTACTACTGCAAGTAGCTGTATAATTTAATTCCTTTCAATAAAAATACTACTCTCTCTCTTAACTCATCACATTTCTTCTTCTATTGTGTTACTGAAAAGCTGCTATGGAACATAAATCCTGTAATGAGGAGAAACAATTTCGAATTTGCATTCCATGGTGCGCTCTTAGTCCATGTACTATTTCTTTTTGGGCCAGTGTTACCCTTTAGCTTAACTTTTCTTTCTCTGTCATGACTCTCTTCCCTCTAGGGATTTTTATGGTTAGGAATATCACAGCTTTTTAGCCTTCTTTTTGCTAGCTAAATATTTAAGGTAACATAGGTGGAACTTAAGACTTTCTGTGCAGTGGTTTCTGATTTGCAGAACACTCACTCTTTCTCTTAACATGGATAGAAATCGCTATACCTTGAAAACCAGAAGACTTGTTCTGTAGGGGAAGTTAGATTGCCATACTTTGAGTGCGGATTAATATGAAATAACACTTTAGAAAAATGTTCACAAGCCCCCAACGACCATCTCTCCTTTCTATCTCTGTAAGAGTTACTTTAAATTTTATTGCTTATTGGCCCTTTTGGTTTGGTTGGTTTTGTTTTGGGTTAGTTTAATTTCTCTTTGGTAATTTTGACATCTAACGTATCCATAATTGACAGTAATGTCAGAGATGGAGGCTGAACTGAATTCCATCTTATATGTTGCTATTTTCTGGCTGCAGTGAGGTCTCTGTAAAATTGGGTTAATAGGAAGCCATCATAAGACCTGGTTGTATTTTGACACCTGTTTCTGTCCAAAGCAAAGAGATAAAACTTAGTTTTTTCTTCCCTTTTAATGAAAGTTTAACATTTGCACCACAATTTAGAATGAAAAGCATGTCGGGGAGACCTCAGAGCTATCACAGGAGCTATGTCACTGTCTATGCCTGTAATTTTTTTCAGATAGCCTTAGTGTTTTCAAAGTGTTGGGAAGGAAGAAAGAATTGCATAATGAAATAAATCCTGTAACTTTTTTCACTTTGGATTTACATTTGCGTATGTCTGAGGCTGAGCAGATGCTTATCTTTTGCCATGACTTCATCCTCAGCCCAAGAGTTACAGGAAGGCTTTGTTTTTGCTGTTACCCTGTTTAAAACAGAAAACCTAGAAGGTTTTAATTAAAACAAAATGAATTCAGTTTTACACATAGATCATGGGTGTCTTAGAGCTAATTCTCTTTTCTTCTTAAACCAATATAAATAAAGATTTTATGTAACTGTAAGCACAACGAAGAAAGAACATAATTTCCATTGCACTATGATGGGGTCTGAGGCAAAGTGTACTTTAGTGACATACCATTTCAAAATAAATAGAAGTCTCAGAAATTGTAGCTGGTAACAATTGTTGTAGCTCTTGCTCTCATCCAAGGAAAAAAAAAAGACAAAAAGAAGTAAAACTGCAAAATCAAAAATGTGTCATAAGCAACCATCCTTCATTTTTTATCTTGATGCATATTAATTCTGGTTTGCCTTACAGTCACTGAGGCTTCTATGATCAAATTCCAATGCCAGTGTGGTCAAGAGTATTTTTTAAGATTATAGACCTGCATTTCTATCCTTAGTAAGAGACCTCTCGTCTCTTAACTGATGAATTAACTGATGAATTCTCAGACTGCAGGTGTCTGCCTGCTGTAGAAATTGCTGAATTTGAGATAGCCAAACCTGAAGAATATTAAGTAGCAAAAATAGCCAACTGCCCCTCATGTGTCGTTAATAAAGTTTTAATGCTACCAAATGTTCTGACTTACAACATTCAGAGAAGATACTTGAAGTCCAGATTTGGATTCTCTTGTTCAAATGAGAGTACAACCAGGACTGAAAGTCTTACAGTATAGCATCCAAGATGTCTAGTATTCCTCACTGCTTCACGTTGTAAATTGCTACAGAAAATACTACCTCATCACAGTAAAAAGTCTCACAAAACTTTGTAAAAATTTCTCACTAATAGTAAGCTCCTCTTGCAATCAAAGGTTATGAGGCTGACATGTATATACATTTACAGCAAATCATAGATGTATTCCTTCAGTTTCTTCTTAAAAATATCTATTGACTTTGGGAGGGAAGAGTGAGGGCTAGATTGTAGGCAAGTGACAGAGAGAAAAAACAGAAATGGAACAGTAAATTCTTTCCTCTATTACTTTCTAATTACTACTTGGCCCTAACACTTTCTTTTTCTTCTGCTCAAAGCAGAAGTCGGGAGTTTGAAGTCAAGCACAGTCATCTTAAACATAAGCAAAAAGTTTAAATCCAGGATCAGCTCGAATTCTGGATGATAAATTCAAAGTGCTTAGGTGACCCGCACTTTCCTTGCCTGTCTTTAGCAGTTGATCCTGGATATAAAAAACATTATAGAACGTCTCTATGCCCTCTGTTTTTCTTCTTTTGTACTGCTTAAAATTCCTTGAGATGACTCATTTTGAAGAGTTTCTGCACAGTTCCTCTCATCTCTAACAGGTTTTCATAAATTGTTCATTCCCTTACTGAAGCTACTCAGTAAAGCATCTTATGTCCTCTATATCTCAGAATGTGCGGGGGAAGTAGAAATTACTTTTGTATGGCTGAACCTGTCTACTGCACCATGAGCTCAGAATGACACACTGGCATCCTTCCTACTGCTTTCTCCAAGTCATTTTTTTAAATAGGTTCATAAAGAGGTTTAAGTGTTTTCATCTGCTGTTGAGAACGTGAATTAAAGTCAGACTAATCACATCGTCCTAGAGGCCTGCTCGAAGCACCTCCTGACTTGTAATCCTTTGTCACTTCTTCACTAAGCTGAATGCTCTCTTCCATTTAGTCAGTTCACTGTAGAATTTCTGTTGAACACCACTGTGTCATCACTTTATGGCATTCAGGTCCCCAGGACCTCAATAGAACTCCACTTCCTTGCAGCAAAAAGCAATTTGTAGCTGATCAGCGGTACCTTTGCCTGTTATTTATCTACAGGTAAAGTGGGTCATATTGGTTCAAGGATTGCTTCCACTTAGAAAATCAAAAGTCCAAGATTTTCTGCCTTGGGAGTTGGAACTCCATAACACAGGTCAGGGACAGTGACCTGGTCATAGGTAATCATCTAATAATTACAGAGGTACCTGAACACTGTGACAGGTAGCAGCCCCCAGCTCCTACAGAGTTCCCAGACAAATCTTTGTTCTTGTGCTGACAAACATGCTACTGATCCTCTTCCAACAGCGTTATTCATAGGTGTCATGGTTTCACCCCAGCTGGCAACCAAACTCCACAATTAGCTCTGCCTAAGCTGAAACCAGCACAATAGGATCCTGTCATCCTGATGGATTCAGAAAGAACATTAAGATTTTGTATCTACATGAGTCACCTCGCCCATCTGTAAAATTTGGTCATCTCTAAAACCAGATGTGATAGCAGATTAGCAATGCACAGAGGCACTATGCTTCAATATAGGGCAATGAATTTAAGGTAATGAGAGAGGATGTTTCTGAACAGATATGAAAAGAAAATGTCAGTGCTAGGCTGAAAGAGGAGAGATGATGGATGCTGATCTTTTCAGGAGTTTGCCTGCCTCTTTCCATTATCTAGGAAAGTTGCTACTGTCCCTGATATTTTTTGCCCTCAAAGCACCCCGGAGTCTCATTCCTAGCAGACATGCAACTAGATGCATAAAGATTTGAAGAAATGCTTGTGAAAAACATTCCTGCTTATTAACTGTTCAAAATGGGGGAAGACTGACTTCCCGTTTGCAGTCACTAACAAATATTTTCAATCAATCACCTCTCACAGTCCCAGTAGGAAGATGCGATTCAGACACAATAGGCTGTCTGCAGGGAAATGGATCAGTCAGTAAAGCTGTCATTTTCATTCTTCTTTTTTTCAAC
This sequence comes from Serilophus lunatus, assembly GCA_013399895.1. Taxonomy (NCBI): domain Eukaryota; kingdom Metazoa; phylum Chordata; class Aves; order Passeriformes; family Eurylaimidae; genus Serilophus; species Serilophus lunatus. Next base: position 168,177 of record VXBA01005934.1, read on the forward strand.
AGACTTACCTTTTTCCCCAGAAAGGAGGAGGAAGAAGAAACCTACACAGGAGAAAAGAGAGCAAAACCAGTTTTATTCTTTTCTGGCCAGTTTTAAGGAAAAGAGCAAAGGCATGTAGGATTGCTTCACTTTGGGAATGTTAGAGAAAGACTTGTCACACTCTGAAATTACCTTGTACCTCTTGATCTGGACAAAAGGGGGAAAGGGAAGGAGAGAGAGGTGTAGTTAATTTAAGAACTCACTTTCTTCAAGGCTCCTGTAATGTTACTCAAAGAAGTTAATTTAAAAGCTTATGAACAATAGTTACACAGGAAAAAATAGTACTTGTATGGCTGCTATAGATATAGAATCAGATTTTTCACAAATAGGAAGATATACAAAGAAAAATAAGCAGCCATAAAGAGATGAGCATATATTGCAGGGTAATATATGTGGACTTATTGACATGAGGAGAGACAATGTGTAGATATGAAATCAACTACCTCACATAGGCTATGAAGATATTTGGGAGATGAATATTCACTTTCTATGTAGGCAGCCCATTTCCATCCTATTGTGTGGCACTATTATGACCGTGGCCAGTCTGACTAGAATATGTACTTCTTACAACATTCTGAGGTCCTTGAATGGTATGAAAAACAAATTCTTCCTTTATTTGGATTTTTTTCCTTTTTGTTCCTTTGAATATTCTCAAAAAATATAGTGAAGCAGAGCCTGCAGGCCACCAACACAACTAAATGAAAAAGAAAATATTTTCTTATGTATAATCTTTCTACATGCCTATCTTTTTCTGATCATCACATGTACATATATATATATATATATCACATATAGATAACAAATTATTGTCTGGTACACTCCCAGCCAGAGCGCAGTCAGAGAAGATCATGGTCAGTCAATGAGTTAAAATATTTTCTGTAGAAGCATTTCATGTCCTAGCTGATCTACAAGGAAAGAGCATGTTTTGACCTATACTAGAGCTGTTGGGTTGGTTAGTATGTTGTGTCATTTAGGTGGTGGGTCAGCTCTTAAAATTTCTAGGTCTGAAGCACTTTTTAAACTAATGGTTTGAAAAAGATTTATAATCATCCATGAACTAAACCTCACAGCTGTGTGCTTGGTAGGTCACTCATTTTCCCATTTTGTGCAGAAGACAGCTGATTTTCAAAGGTTCTGACCATTTCTCAGTTGTTCTCATTCATCAAAAATTTTTACCTTTGTTTACCACATAAATTAACTTTCTGCTTTGAAATAACAATTCTGTGACTCTGTTCTCTTTGCACACTTCTTATGTGGAATATAACAGTCAAGATAATTTCATCTGGAAATAATCTGTATTTTATCTGATCTACCCTTAAAACTTTTTCCTGTCAATTATAAATCGTGTGCTTAGGTCTGTGAGAAATAGATGCATCCATACATATTCAACACCAATCTGCAGCTTCATTGGCATCACCTCTTCAGGAAGCAGTTAATGTGACTGTTTTATGCTTATGAATTACAGTGAAAGATTTCTTGAACTTGGAAAGTAAGGAGGCTTTGGGGGACCTGTAGCCTCAGAGTGTGCAATGGACTTCCCACCTTGGCAGGAGCAGTCATTGCCTGAAGGTGAATGGACAGTCACTGTGAACTTTCATAGAGTATGTAAACTTCAAGGGGTTGAGTTGAAAAGTACAAATGTCTTGGTCTGGAAAACAAGGAAGAGTGCACCTCTCTAGAAAAAAAAAAGTTATTTTGATGTAGTTGGTAACTTTTCAGACAAAAGTAATGACGAATCTTAAGAGTAAGGTTAGTTTTGTGTCCAGGGCTAAAGTCTGGGCAGGGATGCAGCAGCAGGGATAGTGCAAGACTAAGGTAGCAAGAAGCTTTGAAACAGCAGAAATGTTTTGATAGAATTAAGGCAGGAATTATCAAGTACTGTAATAGCAGGTTAGGACTCACATGCATTATTGCAGCTGGCTCAAATAAGGGGAGAGGCAGACACTGATATCTTCCCTGAGGTGACCAGTGACAGGGCCCAAGGGAATGGACTGAAGTTGTGTCAGGGGAGGTTTAGGAATATTAGAAAAAGGTTCTTCGCCTGGAGGATAGCTGAGCATTTGAATGATACTTTCAAGCACATGGTGTGACACTTGAGGATAGTCCTGTGCAGGGCTAAGAGTTGAACTCTGATCCTGTTGAGTCCCTTCCAACTCGGTATATTTTGTGATTCTGTGAAATAGTAGTGCTACAGTGCACCAATATTATTAGGGTGAGGTAACTTTGCAATGAGAGTAACAACAATGAGTATTAAATGGAGAAAATTGTATGGACAATGTTGAAGGGCAAGATTGAGATGAAAAACAAAAGATACTGCAAATAAGTTGCAGCATACATCTGAAGTATTGCCACATTGCTTATATGCTGTGTTTTATATGCCCAATGTCTTTCTGTAGCTAGCCCTATACAGCTGTAATTTTTCTGAGCAAACCTTTTCACCTGCAAAAAACCCCTAATTCCTTTCCATCCTTTTAAAAATGAAAAAGGCAGGTGGAGACTATTTTGAGAGAAAATACAGTTCTCATTTAAAACAGTGCCTGAGCCTGGCTTTCTCACTTCAACATTAGTCTCAAAATGCTGATTTCCCTGTACTTGCTTGCCTTTGAACTTAACTTTGCCTATAAACTGTTCTGGCAGTGGCTGCATGTGTCGCATAGCCCTTCTGGAACCTACTGGCTTTTCATGTTTGCAAAGACAGCTGCTCTTGTAGTGAGGGTGGCTGTACAATGAAAGGATTTAGCTGGCTACATCTTTTTAGTCTCTGAATGTCCCCTAAAGAGGCAGTCTTTTAAATGGAAAAATAGATGGATGTCCAAATACTGTTGTCATTAGAATGTTACGTTCTACTTACACTCTGACTTTTTAGCTGTTTAAGTTTCATCTGCCTTCTGTAGCAAAATGCCAACAGTATTATATAAGAAGTAGGCTAGGTGGAGAAGGTTGGCTGCTCATTCCTTATCATTGTAATTGCTTAGTATGTAAAAGTGAATTTGGAACAAGTTTTAGACAAAAACAAAATTCAATGCGGCTTTGAAATAACACAGGTAATAACTGCAGTATTCTTAATTTCAGTCTCTGCAAATAAACTCCAGTGGAGACGTGAATTCATCCAGTCTCCTTGCTATAAAACCATTCTGAGTATAAACACAAAGAAAGGAGAAAAATTGGTAGGCTGAAGAAAATGTTATAAAAAGGAGGAAAGGATGGCAATTAAGGAAAAGGAAAATTAAGGTAATGCTTAATAGGAGAGATACTTCCTGCGGCTGAAATTCAGCAAACTAGGGAATGTAAAAGCTTAATGCTACCATGCTACCATGGTTTCTCTAGTATTGGTGCAATAGATTTGGGATTTTTGCCACTTCTCTTTGTACTGCTAGTTATTTGAATACTACAAAATAAAGCAGGACAAAGCATTAGGAAATGCACTAAATAATTAAAATGTTGTGGATTTCTGTCATCTATTTCACCCTGACGGCTTTTAAGTGCTTCCTAAGAAAATTATTTCATAAAAATCATATCTTTCCTGAGAAAATTATATTCTGTCTTAGTAAAAGATCAGCTAAGGATCAGCTAGGAGTTAGACGATCTTGCACTGGGAAAGAGGAAAGTGAAATAAATGTCTATAAGAATTTTTTTCATATCTTGTTCTCAAGAATAGATCAAGTAAAAATTTAAGTAGAGCTTGCTACTGTCACCGATTACCTCCTTTCTGTTTGGTGAGGTGTTTTTTTTCTGGGTTTTTTTGTGGCTTTTTTTGACAGGGTTTTTTTGTGTGTTTGTTTGGTTGGTTTTGTTGTGTTTGTTTTTTTCATTGGATTTAGATTCCTGTATAACATGTAAATGTTATTCTTTCTGCAATACCAGGTTCTTTTCCTGTGAGTACCATTGTTAAATACCAATGAGATAGTACTGGCTTAAGTCTGTTTAATAAAGGAGTTGCATGGGGTTTAGCCCTTTAAAAATTACATTTTATCAACCTATACCCTACGTAGTATTACATACTAAATCATCGCTACCTATTTTTGTAGAGAATGAAAGAAAAAATTACAAACCTTAGTTATTATGACAGAATATAGAAACAGACTCATCCTTATTCTTCAACAAAAATAATGACTTCAGAAGAAGTAGGTGAACAAAGTCTTTAGAGCTAAACTGGCTTTGTAATGATAAAAATTGATTTCAGACTTTCTTCATTATTTCTGATATATAAAAATGAAATAAAGGTCCTCCCGTTCGTAAGAGAAATGTAGAATATGTTTTAACCTCTTCTACAATTAGCAGGTTTCCCTAAATGACCATAACAGTGAAAAAATGTATGTTTTCTATTAGAAACCATACAATTTCTGTGCTCTTTTCTCTGCTTTGTCTCTGGGTCAGCACAAACTTCTCATTGCACCAGATGAGACTGGGTCAGCCAATTCTCTGGCACACAGTCTATACCACCCAGGCAAGTTTAAGGAGATTTCATTTCATCAATTTGTCTATTTGGCACACTATTCAGGGAAAAGAGGATGTATTTTTGTTGTCTTTGCTGCAAGGATCTGCCACAGTGGGCCAATCCTTTGCTTGTTCTTATACTCACCAGTTCTCAAAATCTGCTATGCTTCTGAGTAAATGGTACCATGGGTCAGAATTGTTGATTTAGGATGTGATGCTGTCCTCCCTTCTTATAACTGTATTTCTATTCTGTGTATTTACCACAATAGTGAAGGAACTCTTTATCTATTTTCTCACTCTATAGCAGTGTGTGTAGCAATTAGCTGCATATAGATGATGCATATAAAGCATCATCTCAGCTTTGCTTTTGCTGAGAGAGTACACAATTAAGGTAGCAAGTCTGCTTTTTAGGATATTTGCTAAACTGTCCATAAGAAACTTGAAAATACAAATGGTCAAAACCCTGGAAGTAAATACCTGAATTCCCTAGCAGCAGGTTTTTTTTAATCAATTAAAGCAAGAGCTCTCAGTTCAGCTCTGTACAAAAATAAAGCAGCTGCCTCAAGTCCTAAAAGTTCTTTCCAAGAACTGTGATATTAGCCTTGTCATATGACATCAAATTCCAACTTGGGTACCCAGTATCTGTTTCCCTTACTTCTATGAGATAGCTTAAATTGATATTTGTTCTTTTTCTGAACTCAACAGTTGCTTTGTTCTATCCAAGCAACAACATTCTTATGAGACTACATGAAGTGCTTTGAGTTCTCAATATTAAATCAAAGCCATACGGTCAAATTAAAAGACACACAGTACCAAAGTATTACACTTTACTGAGTCAACCCATGGTTGACAAGAGATCCAAAAGAGACCCTCTTCATTTACTCATGATATCTCATTTATTTTGTGGAAATTGTTTTTGAGCAACATGCAGACACTAAATTAAACACTGCATTTTGACCCTGAGAAACCATCTTTCTGCTTGTGTTTAGTGACATTTTTTTTATCTAGCTTATATGTGATACCTGCCAAGTAAAACCATGGGGGAAGGGAAGCCATCACAAATCTTACTGAAGCTCTTCCACTCAACGCTCTCTGCATCTGTGTTCACTGCGCTTTTTCTTACTGAGGGTGATATATGAATTTGTGAGGTGCAGATGACAGAATTATATAAATAAGCAAGAATAAGCAAGAAGTATTTTAAGGTTCCAGACTAGTAATGGATTCTGTAAATTTGGAAGTCTAACAAACCAAATTAAGGAATAAAAATAGTTAAATATATTTACCCTTTAGTTTGCCTGTAAAGTTTGATTTCGCATTTCAGCCTGTCATCTTAACCTTTTCTTACAACTTAATTTTTCAACATTTATTTCCCTTAAGAGCTGAAGACCCACCTGATGAACAATACAATAACAATACAGAGGATTGATCTGATGTCAGAATATCAGAATATGCCTTAGCTAACATCATATTCAAATCTAGTCCAACAGACAAGAAAAATAAAATTTGGCCCATTCTGTTGCAGTTGTGGTGTTTCGCAATTAAAGATTTCATCACTAGTTTTGTCAGTAAAATCAGTAGAGATATCATAAAAAAACCCAAAACTCAAGCACTGTAATATTTAGCAGGCTTCTTTTCTTTTTCTGCTCTGAGAGTTGCTTCTCATAAGTGCGTAACACAGCAACTGTACTTCGTTAAGCATGGATAGTTCTACTGAATAAAGTAAAAAAAGCTTCTGGTGTTTGATGGTACATCCTGAGAGAGGAGCAGCATAACTCAGGAGAACAGTGGAATGCAGAGCAAGGAGACAGGTGGTCATTAGAATAATGTAACTTGAAGATCTGCTTCCTTTCACTTCTGTGCCTGCAGACAGTGCCTGAAAAACTGATGGTATATAACAGCTGCACCTTATTCCTGATTGCCCATGAGTAGTTTTGAGTCAGCCGTAAGAGCTTTGTAGCAGGTAAATATTCAACTGTTTACAAACAGCTCCTTTTAAAGCTTCAGACACTTCAATGTTTCATGCAGTGGACCAAGACCAAGACTTGCAGATGTCCAGCAGCTGTTGGTTTTGTTCTGTTATCCTTGTTGATTTGGACTAGCTAGAGCATGGTAAGTGCCTCTTGGTAGGGCATAATGAAGAGCGAGTGGTATAGGAACACTGGAGATTAATCAGTCCTTAGGCATACAAAAATCTAAATAGAACAACAGTCTGGGTGTTGATGTTTTTATTTCACATTACTTTGCTCATAAATCCAAACCCTTCAAAAGAACAATTTTAGGATACTTCCTAAACTTGTATTTGGAATGGAGTGAAACTGAAATACTGGGAAAAGAATTATTCAAATATTTAAAAGCTATTTTTGAGAATAGGCCAAATGTCTTTCATAAAAGAGCTTACACCATGGCTGAGAAACTATATAAACCAAAAGGAAATCCCTCAAAATGAAAGAGTGAGAACCATAGAAAGATGGATTTTGCATGTTGAAAGTTAAATGTGATCAATCTGGGATGTATTTTGTCAAAAATTGCTTTTGAAATTATACTTTCTCTTGCTACAGAAGACATTATTGAACAAAAAGAACAGGCCCAATGCAATTCAACTTGAATTTATCTCTCTATTATTTTAACATATTTACTCAGGGTTAACAAGTCATTTAGCATTGAATTACTCACTCTTAATGAGTCCCTAATGGTGAAAACAAGCTGCCTACAACTGTACAGTAAAATAACAACAATGGCATGGCAGAAGGCTATAATAAAAATCAAGTAAATGCTATTGAGTATTTGGTGTGCAGATGTCAGACTTCCTTTGATAAAGTGATTCCATTATTTTAGTTCAGTTGTTTCTTGGCTGTATGGCTGTAAGTCTGGCTTTGGTTTCAGGAAATGTATTTGGTTTGGGCCTTTAAAAGAGGTTGAGGGGACAGATACTTTATATGTACTTAATAAGTCCTGACAACCTACCAATGCCCAATCTGACAAATAAATTTAACAAGTAGAAGGAGGGCAGAATAGTTAATTGTGTGGTTAAGAACTCAAAGATTTCCATAGCTTGGTTAAACAGTTTATAAATGGTTAAATATTGAATAAAGGAACATTGTGACAATAACACATTCAAACAGACTTTAATGTCTTATACTACTGCTTGCTGCCCTCTCATCTTGCTCATACGAATGTATTCTACAAATATTTTTGCCTTTTAAATTATTCTTTTATAGAACAACAGTATCTATATATTCCAGGAGGGCTAAAGGGCCTCTGTAAGATGTAGTTTTCCCTCATGATGGCCAGGCCTCGCTGCAGATGCATTGTATTTGCTTAACTTGCTGATACTTGTTGGCACGATGACAAGGATGTCTCTTGGTGGGTGACACTCATCCACGGGTCAGATATCAGGGCAGTATGTTCTCAGAGCATATTGCTGTGAAGGTGCATTCCAGTGACATGACCTCTTCCTCAGCTGTCTCTTTTTCACACCTCTGCCCATACTGTCTCTCAACCTGTTTTGCACTCTGTAGGCAGAGAGATAAAAGACAAGTGCATGTGAGGTTAGGCACTACAAGAGAGTTGAAAGAGAGCTGTGCCCAACACTGAAGCATTAATAAGAAGTCCAGCTTCTTTAGTATTTTTCTTAAAAGAGTCTGCAATACAGTTACCATCTCCTGTTCTTGTGCAAAAGCTGATTTTCTAAATCCTGACTGTGAATACTTTGGCTCTGACTATACATCTGGCAGAGACCTTGTTGCCTCACGAACAAAAAGATAAACCTCAGAAAACACTGGCAACCGCAGAAAAAGGAATGCTCAGCTGCCAAGCTGGTGGATTTTTTCCTCCCTTCTAACTGTGGTTTCAATGGAAGATGGAGATAATTGATGTTTGATCCAGGTATTCTTTTTGTGACAAGTAACTATTGTTTGGGAACTTTATTGTATTCATGAAATAAGTGAAATTTTGCATTCTGCAACCTCTCTCATTTCACTTCCTTCTCAAGAGGGCTCTTTCGACCTCAGTGGATCATCAGCTGCTAATATAACACTCACTTTGTATGGACGGAATTATTAGTCTAATGTAAAATGAGTTTCCTGGCACATCATCAGTATAAAAATCTTAGTGAAGAAAAAGCGAAAATATGGCCTCATTTTTTTGGTTGTCTTCTTAGTATATTGATTGTTTTGCAGCATTAGCATCCTCCACTGAGGGGAAGGTCAATACCATTATAACTCCCACTGCTCTCATCCGCTCTTTAAAACAAAATTGAATCCAGTGTATTATTGAAATAAGAAGAGCATGTGCGCACAATTATTTTTTTCACTTTTCAAGTTACATTGAACAATGGACACATGGCATATCAGCCATCAAACAGAAGATTAACAGTACTAATAGCACTAGAGATTCAATGCTGATTTAATTTTGACTTCAGAAGTTAATCATCTCCAACACGATGGATGGTTATTTAATGAGAAGGATTCATGGATTCTAGAAACCACACTACAAGCTAGCAAATCAAATCTGATGCCATCACCTTCTTACTGAATCAGTATTTCGGCACCGCAGAACAGCTGGACAGTTTCATTGCTCAATACAGCCTGGAAGCAGGATATTGCAGCAGGAATAAAACTCTTCAAGCTGCAAGGCATGTGAATATGCAATTCTGAAATAAACTTGCACACAAATAATTAATGTAGTAATAGGCAAAGTAATAGAGAAATGAAACCATATGAACCTTTCTCAGAAATAATAACTAACTGGTATTTTTCCATGTTCATAGATCATTATCAAACGCCAGTGGTTTTTTACGAGACAATATTAATTGAAAAGTTTTAGGAAGTTTTGGGTTGAGTTGGGTTTTTTCATTTTTGGGGGGGAGTGGATTTGTTTTAGATTTGATGTTATATTTGTGCTTAGTGTTTTAACTGAATTTAATACTTATGACAGCTGTGAAAAAGATAATGGTGATTTCTGTTAACTTGATTAGCAATTATGTCACAGACATGATCTCAGGGAAAGTCTCTGTACCACTCCACTTTCTGTACCTAACTGGGTGTTTTCTCAGGGATCTGTGAAGAAATGAAAGTGATTATTGCTCCCTTCACTGCTTCTGTACGATGGTGTATTGAGTTTGTCTGAGATGGAGCTGATTTCCCCGTATAGCAGCCCTCACAGTGCTGTGCATTGGTGGCTGGAACGGTACTGATAACACACCGATGTTTTGACTACTGCTGAGAACAGCACTGGGACTGTAGTGTCCCTTCCCCAACTGAGGGCAAGACACGGAGAGGGGACGCAAGTGGGCCAGCTGACCCAGGCTGACCAAAGGGACATTCCATACCCTGTGACGTCAGCTCAGGTATAAAGCTGGGGAGAAGCAGGAAGAGGGGAGGGGCATCCACTGTCTCCGATGGTGGCTCACCAAGAGAGCCACTACTCGTGTTGAAGCCCTACTTCTCTGGATGTGG